>JAKSZP010018690.1:0-109369 GCA_022478985.1 Massospora cicadina
TGCCCATATTCCCAGCCTGCTAGATTACCTGGTGTTGCTAGGGGAAAATTCCCTAAGGTGAAGTGAATTGGAAATTGGTTGGCCCAAGTTTCAGAGGAACTACATTTGGGGGATTTTGGGATATTCACCAGGTCGTATCTGTTGGGGATCGATCCAGATGAATACCTAAGATCTCATTGGGCGGAGTGGCCGATGAAATAGGGACATTTGATAGTGATTAACTATCAGATGTACTGATTGGGATCAGTCAGGTTTCATCACTGACTTATTGGGAATGAATAGTGAGTTGTGAGGCGAGTGATGCCACCTGCAACTAGAGAATCAATAAGTTGGTGAAGTAACCTGCCATAATGGGTATAAGTCCCATTACCTAAGCTGGTCGCTAGCCAATTATG
Source organism: Massospora cicadina (assembly GCA_022478985.1). NCBI lineage: Eukaryota > Fungi > Entomophthoromycota > Entomophthoromycetes > Entomophthorales > Entomophthoraceae > Massospora > Massospora cicadina. The sequence continues at coordinate 396 of JAKSZP010018690.1, forward strand.
GTTGGTTAACTTGGACCAAGAGGAAAACGTTAGGGACACATTTTCCAACTCTTTCCATTTGAGGTTTTGAGGATGAATAATGATGGAATCCTAGCCAGGATGGGGAAGACCATCGCTGCTGAGACAAGAAAGGGCGATTTAATGGCAATGGCTGCCATTTCATCAAAGAGGTGTCAACCAAGGGTTAGACAGCTGAATCCCAGACTATATAATTCCCTAGGATTTACTATAGTAAAAAACATTATTATCAGCATTATTTTTACCGACATTATTAATTATAATCTACAGTAATATTGTCAATTTGGTGTATAGTTAGACTATCAGCTTCTATTGTGTCATTCCATATCAAGGATATTATTGCAGAAGGCAATAGTTGGAAGACTCTCAGAGAGAAGGGTAAAGAGCTGAGCGGGGATCTAGATATGAAGGAACCACATTCAGGGATAGCTGCTGACTGTATGTTGGGCTGAGAGAGATTGTCACTGGGGTATCTTAACAAAGATCAGGCGGACAAGAATATAGGGGAATGAATCCCTATGAGTACGACTTACAGAGTATTTAATCGAGTACTGGCCAAAACGTTGGGCCTAATATTAGTTCAATCTCAACTACAGATAATAGTCTCCATACTTTTAATGATTAATACATTCTATTTAACGCGACAAAGTGCATGAGGAAATTGAACCTGTGCAGTAAAAAGGTTACTGGGTTGATGACTGATAATCAAACCTAAGTAAATTTTTACACAAGGTAATACATAGAAACCTAATTCTATAGATCAACATTGATGTCAAAGCCTGATGAATAAAACTTTGTATGATTAAAATAAAGATTAACTAACAAAATAATACTAAAAAATTAATATGTTTGATCCAGACCAAATCTCACCAGAAAGGATAACTAGTTGAGTAAGCTACTTGGCATTAATCAAGATCATGCCTAATATTTTTTAGCACTAGGTGTTCAAAAAGACCATGCCTAAAATTCTAAAAAGGAAAAAGAGTTTTAAATGTCTAAGGTAGGGTTCTGTGAAAGTTGATGCATTATCTTGACATCACATGGCTCTAATCTTTAAATTAAAACAGAGAAAACTAGAGCTAATAACTTAAAATAATTTCTTTAATATTACCTGAACCAAAAATGGATGAGTATGGATGAATCTGGACCATCTTTAGGCTCAGTTTGAATTTTTTACATTTAACTGATGATCAACTGCAAAAATGGTTATCTTCTAATGGCTGGATCGCCCAAATTTAAAAAATACTTAGTTGGTGGTTTTTGTAGTCAGTGGCTGATTTTCAACCCAACATAATGTACAAATTGAGTTTGGACAATGGAAATTCTATCCTACAATGTTTTATTTGTAATCTATATAATAGTTTGGATCAGTAGCTTAATATATATAATTCTCATTTTAAAATGGAGTGAGGTAAATGGAGTACTTCAGCACCATTTTCTGATCTGACTAAAGAATGCTAAATATTTCTTTAAAGCTTATAATTTTATTAATTTAATATACTTTATAAACTATAAACATGTATATTAGGATTGATGTGTTTTGAATCTGGAAATGGAGTTGAGTAAGGAAATCAAGTTTACAATATATATACTGTCCTTAGGTCATGGGATGTTTTTTGGCCTTAGTACTATTTTAATGGTACATCAAAAATTAAAATTACTGAATGATTGCAACAATCAAACTTATTATGTTTGAGGTGGGCAACTTGGTGACAATACTGCACTGATTAATTGGGAATTCAACATTCATGGAAAGGAGGATAAATCCTGGTAAGCCTCCATGTGCAGCATCCTGATAGGCTAGGAACTTTATGAACCACCTTGCTATTTGCTATCTTGGTTCAGGGCATTGGTGCAATTGCAACCTAGAAATAGATCATTCCTACCCAAAGTTCATCTAACAGGACTAAACCTAGGAGGCATTACATTGAACAGTAATCAAACTTGAGGGTAAGCTTAAATTTTATTTCAGCCATATGGCCAATTACATGGCTGGTGCTTCTAAACTCCTTTGTAACTCGTTGTTAAAGAGACTGTAATTAAAAAAATCATATAAATCTATCAAGCTCTTGTATGTAAAGTTTTTTAATTATAAAAAAAATAAAATCTAGAGTTGAGGTGCATAAAGGCCCCCTCTTGTCCACCAATGTTTCAATTTTAAGCTCTGAATCCTGTAGTTTTAGTTGAGCATTGCGCACAGAAACACTTTTATTGATATAAAAATAAATGAGGCAGTTCAACCTTGGGACAAATATACCATGCCAAGTGTTAAAAATTTGGATGGTATCGTTAGGATCCGCCATATTGTTTGTACAGGTCAAACCCACTGAGCAACGGATAGATGATGTGGGGATTGTCAGTCCTTTGGACAAACTTGAAAATATACTAAAATAGGAGCAATCACCCATATTGACTCTTTTATTTGTTATAATAAATACAGCGACCTTTCGGTGTTCCACTTTCTCTCTACAGAAAAACAACCTACCCTCTCTCAATCGCCCATCTTGCTTATATACAGCAGCTTTGGACAATACCGCTCTCATAGCTTGGGTTTTTCCATACCACCAATTCTCTTTGATTTTGGCTTGTTATTATCTAGCTCTCTATCGCCATAATTGTAGGCGATTTACTTTGTATTTGTCGGATGTTGACATTGTCTTCTCACCTTATCACCTTATTTAGAAATGATCCAATAATAACCCATTATATCCCAATATCACCTCATCATTAGGCACTCGAATAATTGTAACTAGTATCATGTTCAGCAGATTCTTCCCAATTCGCCCTAGCTGTCCCACGATTATTGTCCAGTCAAATCAGCATTGCAACATTACCCCCTCCTTGACTGGACAATAAGGCTCCTATTGCTTGTATGGTTGGAGGAACTTTTCATGTGCTTGGTTAATGATTCAACCACTTTCCTTGATAATATATGCATCAACCCCCAGTTTTCTCTATAACTTTAAACGGACCAATCCAAACACTGGCTGGCTCGTGTTTCTGCATTAACCCATGTTGGCCATGGAAGAGAAGCATATCACCTTCCTTGAACTGCACCAACCCACTATGGAGTACCTGATTGGCAGCCTGATTCCTGATCTTCTTGGCTAAGCTGAAGGAATATGCTTTAGTTTGCAATTTGATCAAAGTGCTCACAAGGTTAGTCAAATAGTGGTGGGGTTCCATTCTGCTGGTGTCTTCTACACATGAATAAAGTAATTATGGAAGAGCCAGGTGACAGCCATATAGTAGTTGGAAGGGACTTTTCCCCATGGTGGAGTGGTAACTAATGTTATAGGTGAACATGGCAGTGAAAAGGAGAAGCTCCAATCAGAAGGTCAATCCGTTAATAATTTTGTAGCATGTTCACCAAAGTCCCATTCACCCATTTAACCATTCCATTGGATTTGGGGTGGTATGGGGTCATCAGAACCCTACAGATTCCCATAAGCTTGTTCAGTTTGGAAAAATTTGCGGGGTGAAGTTGGTTCCATTATCAGTGAGAATAAACTGAGGGCAGCCATGTTGCTGAATAATGCATTCCATCACAAACTTGGCCACTTTAACCGCCCCCAAATCTTGTATCACCCTCGAATTGACCCACCAGGTCAAGTGGTCAATAGCCACAAGAATGTACTTACACCAGTTGGCTCCTGTTGGCAAGGGACCAGTGACATCAAGGGAAACCGTGTGCCAAGCAAAATGTGGTTTCACTACCCGGTATGAAGTCTTATGGTGGAATGGCTTCTCCACTTGGCACTGATGAAACAAGAAATAGTTTTTCGCACATTGAAGCTCATATTTTCCAAATAGTACTGGGGGCACAAATACTCCATTGTTTTACACACCCCACCATGTCTGACTGCCTTGTGGGCGCTCATAATGATTCCTGGCTAGGAAAGGGGTCATGGAAAATTCACCATAGAATTGCTGATCCGCTTGTACAGTTCCCCATTCCATTGGAAGGTATTCGTTCGCATCTCATTTTATGCTTTGATCACTTGGTGCAGTTTATTGTCATATTTTCCGCTGAGCATTTTATTATACATCACATTGCTGAGGTCTGCCATCACAGCAACATTCAGAAATTAAGATAAATTGTCAGCGTACTGATGCTTTACTCCTGGGTGATGAAGGGTCTCAAAGGCATAAGCCTGCAGCTTAAGAGTCCATAGTGCTAAACGGCCTTCAGGTTCTTTGAGGTTCTGCAACCAGCGTATTGATGCGTGATCTATTACAACTTTAAACTTTACCCCATGCAAATAGACACTGAATTTCTTATATGCATATATCACTGCTAAGCGCTCCCACTCAGTCACAGTATAATTACGCTCATGGCAGTTAGGATTTTACTACAGTATGTTACAGGATGTTCCTCTCCCTTGTCATTTTTCTGAGAAAGTACTGCCCCAACAGTGGAAAGGGACGCATCCATCTGAACAATAAACTCCTGATCAAAGTTTGGATAGCGTAACACTGGTGCGCTGGTCAATGCCATTTGAAATGCATCAAAAGCGTATTGACGTTCCATCCATTCAAAAACAGCGTCCTTTTTTAACAACTTAAGTAGTGGCCCCTCAATACAACTAAATTAGGGATAAAGCGCCGGTAGTAACTGACCATTCCAAAAAACCTGTATACTGCGTTTACTATTAGGTGTAGTTATATTACTGATGGCCTCCACCTTAGCTGTCTGTGGTTTCATCCTTTAGAGTCTACCACGAACCCCAGGTATTCCAGCTAATCTTTGGAGAAGTTACATTTTTGAGGCTTAATTCTAATTTTTGCATCAGCCAGCTTGCGAAATGCTGCTCCTAAGTGATTAAGATACTCCAAAAAGGTTTGAGAGAAATCGTCAATATTGTCAAGGTATACAAGGATGCATGACAGTTTCAAGTCACCAAGAATAGTGTCCATGGCTCTCTGAAACGTAGCTGGGGCGTTGCATATCCCTTGAGGCATCTGCTTCAGTTGAAAAAGGCCTTTGGAGGTGATTACAGCGCATTTTTCCTGTTCCACCATGGGTAACATGATTTGCCAGTAACCTGATACCAAGTCCATGTAACGGATGAGTTCATCTTGTTTGTTACATTCTGACTTGAATTTGGATTTTCTGAATCTGAGTTGGATCACTTTAAAACATTTTATAGTTTGGTCATTTTGGACATTATGTTGTGCCTCGCCCGAGCTAATAATAAGGATTGTGCGAGCCTAATTGATAGCTTGGGTGAGGTCCCCATAGCGCTGCACTTATAAGGCGCACATGCTATTTCTGAAGTTCACTTCAGAAATACTATGAGGACCCTAGCATTCCCTTCCTGGGAGCATTGTCAGTTGCTCCCCAGATGAGCTCTGGTTGGCTGGCGCCTTATTTTTTATGATCCAGAATAAAAATAAAAGGATGTTTCAGGGTTCACAAACCTCACATACTTATGGTCTTTTTTGGGTGTTTCTGTTTTGAAGAGCTTTCACATGGTTGGGTGGACCAACCACACGAGGACTTACATAGCCCACCAGTGAGAGCTGAATGTGTGGCTGCTTGTTGGTGCCCCAAACCTCTCCCTACTCGGTTAGGCTGTTTTTCTTGCTTGTTGGTGCACTAAAACAATATGTAAAACTATACGGTGGATGGACTTGGGGTGTTTCTGTTCGTTACATTATTTCTGAAGTCAACTTTTCTGCTATGCTGCCAATCCTTAGTTTGAACTGACCTCAGTGGCCACTTGGTCCCAGTTGTCAAGGAACCAGCACCAGTGGGAGCTGGTGACTGATGGCCAACCCTGGACTTGAAGTGACCATCAGTTCAATTTCCCAGTGGGGCCTCCCACTCACCAGGGACTGGTAGCATCGAGGGGGCCCTGTCCCAGCAGGGCTCCCTCACCCCTTAGATGGCCCACCCAGCTAGGGGTCGGACGTCCAGTTGCACTGGACCGTGTGCCCCTCTTGCACTTCCTTGGCAAAAGCGCCTTCCCAGTTGGGATGGGAAGACCATCACAAATGGGGCCTGGGAGGGGGGCGCAACACAGCCACGTGCTGGGCGTGTCTCCTCATGCTGGGTGGGCTGATTCTGGCAGCCCAGTGGCGATTTGATCCTGCCATCTATGTTTCTTTGAGAAGCTTGAAGTTAATCTGGGCTAATTTTCCTGAGGCTTGAGGTAACTCGCCCCAGGAAGCCCTTGTCATGGAGGCCTTCCACCAAGGGGCCCCTCTTTGGGGAGGGGTTTTCCTCTAAGTGAGGGTGATGTAACGGACAAGTTTGTCTCATTTGTTACATTCTGACTTGGATTCAGATTTTCCGAATCTGAGTCAGATTGCTTTAGAACAATTAGTTTGGTCATTTTGGACATTGGTTTGTGCCTCGCCCGAGCTGTTAATTAGGATTGTGTGAGCCAAAATTGATAGCTCAGATGAGATCCTGAAGCGCTGCCCTTATAAGGCGCGTGTGCCTATTTCTGAAGTTCACTTCAGAGATTCTATGAGGACACTAGCATTACCTTCCTGGGAGCATTGTCAGTTTCTCCCTAGATGAGCTCTGGTTGGAGGGCGCCTTGGTTTTTATGATCCAGAATAAAAATAAAATGATGTTTTGGGGTTCACATACCTTGCATACCTGTGGTCTATTTCAGGTGTTTCTGTTTAGAAGAGCTTTCACGTGGTTGTGTTGGACCAACCATAAAAAGGACTTACATAGCCCACCAATGAGAGGTGAATTTTTGGCTGCTTGTTAGTGCCCCAAACCTCTCCCTACCTGGTTAGGCTGCTTTGGTTGCTTGTTGGTGCACCAAAGCAATATGTAAAACTATACGGCGGATGGAACTGGGGTGTTTCCATTCGTTACAGTCCATTGCTGAAAGATAACAGGCTCCCCCTAACCAATCCAAAGATCGTCAATCCTTGGCAAGGGGTACAAGTACTTTTTTATAATACTGTTGAGCTTCCAGTAGTCTATTACTATGCAGTTGGTGCCATCCTTCTTTTTACTATCTGAATGGGCAAAGCCCACGGATCCTTGGACGGTTCGAGCATCCCTTGCTCTAGCAACTTGTCAATTTCTTTAGTGACAACATCTTCCACTGCTCTAGATTGTCAGATAGTCCAAGACCTTATAGGAGGATGATCTCCTATGTCTACTCAATGGACTACCCTTGAGCACACCCTAAGTCATGATTATTGACAGCAAAAATCCTTTGTACTTCTGAAATAAAACTATTTCTTGGTCTTTTTGCTCTTTTAATAGTCGTATTAGATTACTCCGAGGTACCACTGTTAGTATGCTGGTCGTTGCCTCAACTGGTAGACTAAATTTGTCCAACGTCCCAGAATCATGAAGCTGAAGGACCTCTTCTATTGGAATTAAATGTAAATACGCTACTATTTGGTGTTGGAGGATTTGCATTGGGTTGCTCTGAAGGTTAAGTACAAAGCCTTAATCTCTCCATGACCTGGATGTATAATCCCTGGAGCCACATGCGGCTCAAACTGCGTTTAGTGATAGAGCCCAATGACTTTCCCATATAGCCCAATAGGCAATTTCACCTCTATTTCAATGTTCACTAAGACTTGATGTCCAGAAGGAAAAAATATGGGCCCTGCAGCTTGAAGAGGTATCCCTTGATATTCATATATCTGAGGGGAAGGGGACAAGTCTTACGCTTTAGTTAGTGATAGAAAACTGGCATCACCCCATCACTATAGGCAAGATTGATATGGCTCATATGCACCAGATCCTTTGGTACTCCACTAGAGGTCAAGTAAATTGGGATCCGCTGGCCCAGAATGGCGAGGACCTTCTCTGTCATATTAATGACAGCAACAAAATGGCTCAGGAAAGAAGTTGTAATTAACAGGTCATAGTTTTTGTTTGGCAGTACAATTGCCAGAGCTATAAAGACGATGAACCTGAAGCGCAGAGGTAGCGCATTGAAAGCCACCTCAGAGATGGTGCTTTCTGCTCCAGCAGTTCCATACACCATTTGATGGTCCACATCAGGCTTTAACGTCAACTTCACCATCAACTTAGTGGAAACTATGTTGACTGGAGCACCAGTATCTATTATAGCGCAAGCTCTATTTTTTAATTTATTGTGGGGAAGGCCGACCAGGGGATGGACACTTCCAATAGGACACAAGAAAATGAAATGTAGTAATAGGGGGGCACCCCAGAGAAGCTAATGCTATCTCCTGTTGCCAGCGGGAACGCCACTACTGGAGTAGGGGGAACGTGTAAAGGGTCCGGAATCACGATTGAGCATGTGTGGAGGAAGGAGTCAGAGTTGATGAACCAAACTGGGAACCAGGATGAGACCAACTGACGGCGACGCGGTGGGAGGTATCCAAACATCCACGCTTGAAAGTGGTCCACTAAGTGGGACCAGAACCGGTGTACAGCTTCTGGGAGGGTGGGGGTGGAGCCTGCGATGGCATCCAAGACAATCGTGTGGATAATCCACATGGCGATTGCGACCACTAAAGCATGGAGAGAGGGCGGAAGAGGGGAGACCATAAATAAAAGTAAACATATCCCTAGACAAACTAAAGGGATGAGCCTGATCCTGGCATAGCAGACGTTGCACCTCACGCCATATCGCTTTAGAGGTAGGGCACTTTTCCAGGCGGTGAAACAGCGTTCCATACTGGCCACACACGACACAGGATGAGTGCAAAGCGTTAGAGCACTCAGAAGCATGGTACACCCGCTGCAAGCAGCGCCACACATGGGAACGGATATGAGGTTGCAGAAGAGGGTGATGGGCGTATTTCCAAATTGTCTTCTGGGTTTCAAGAAAATAAGGGATGTCCATCATGTCCAGGTAGTCCACCCTGGATAGGACATGGGGCCTTGTGGGTATCAAGCCATCCAGAATGGGTAGCCCCTGTACCTCCTGGGTGAACCAAGGAAAGGGACGCCCCCTCTGGGCAGTGTGTCCACATATACGAATTCTCCACTCAGCGCTCCACACGGAGAGGAGGATTCGTTTGAAGTGGGGTGAAGTTCCATGGGGACCTGCGGCTGAAGGGTGGGAAGCCAGATATCTCATCAGAGAGTGAGGGTGCGACAGATTGGTAAGGCCCAGGGCGCGGGAGAAGTTGGAGCAGGCCGCGCGGGACCAGTGTTGGGTCAGGAGTGTAGGGATGGTAACAGCCGCGATCCAGGTGCCCAGGATCTTTGCAGCATGGGCCTCAAAGTTGAGCAGGCCCATGCCACCACTATGGCGAGGGCCAAACATGACCTCAAGTCGCACTGGCGGTGGGCAGCCCGACCATAGCCACCCTTGCAGAAGGGCATACAGTGTCTTGAAGAAACCTGGGGAGAAGGCGATGGCGTGGGCCCCAAACCAAACTTTGGAGAGGAGCATAGAGTTGGCTAATACAACCCTGCCAGTTAGGGAATTAGGGTGGGCTTTAAGGGAGGCGATGCGCTTCATTACGTTGTCCAGAATATGATTTTCCATCACCGTGGAGGCATACCCGCCTGCCTCCACCCACACGCCCAAATGGCGGACCAGTCCAACGACAAGGCGCGGCACAAAGGGGAGCACAAGTGGGGCGGTGTGGGTTGGGCAGGGTAAGCAAGCGCGTGTGCTAGAAGATGGGGTGGGCTGGAAACAGGGCGCTGAGGCCCAGAGGGTTCAATAACAACCAAGGAGGATGATTTTGGTTTTGGAGGCGTTGAGTGCAGCATTAATTACCTGGGAGTAAACCTGGATAAGAGCTTCAAGCATGCATGCGTCATGATTGTTAGACACCCCAACCACACAGTCATCAGAAAATGCCAGCATTCTGACCGGGGCTTGGCCTTGCATGTGGACCCCAGTAAGGCGGGCATTCACGTTGCAAAGAAGTGGGTCAAGGCTGAAGTTATATAAGAGTGGGATAAGGGGGTCCCCTTGGCGTAGGCTCCTTTGAGGGCGGACAACATCCGTGAGAAAGCCAGGGCCACGCACTGCCATTGTTGCAGATTCTGTAAGCATCATCACTCATCTGATGAAGCGAGGGGGTAGGCGGAATTGGTGGAGGCAGGCCCTGAGGTATTCCCATTTTACTCTATCATAGGCCTGCTGTTGGTCTAAAAATAAAAGTGCACCAGAGGCCGCGGACTGACAGGCGTTGGCCACAGTGTGCACGTTGTCCCAAATCGACCCTCTGGGTATGAAACCAAATTGTTCTGGGGAGATGGTAGCAGAGGCAATAATCCCCTAGACGGTTAGCCATGATTTTAGTCAAAATTTTTATGTCAGTATTTGTTAGAGAGGAGGGGCGCCAGTTGGCCAGGTCTAGCTTATCCCCTTTTTTGAAGAGCGTAATGGTGTAGGCCTCTTGTCCTCCTGGTAGGAGGCGCATTTCCAAAAGGCTCTAGTTAAGAGAGGCAAGCAACAGTGGGGATAAATATTTGAAGTGCTTTTTATAGAACTCATAAGGAATGCCATCAGGGCCAGGGCATTTCTGATTTGGTGCACAGCGGATGGTGGACCAGAGTTCATCTGGAGTAATCAAATTCATCAACTTCGGGAAATGGGAAAATGGTGCAGATGTTAGCGCTATCAAGAAAATTCGCCATTTTGGCCAGCAGAATTGGTTCAGATTGGTACAATTCAGTTAATAATTTTGTATCTTGATCGCCACTTTGGCTGGCATATCTGCTATGGAATTGTCTGGCCTTTTCACCTGTGTGCAGGCCAAGCTCTGGCGCAGTGTGAAGAATTTTTAAAAAAAGTAAGCAGAGCACTTGTCGCCCACTGTGATGTGTTTGGCTCTGTACTGAACACAAACCCAATGTTTGTGTTGCCGCTCAAGCGTGTTGAGGTGGGTGGCTACTTCCGCCCACTTGCGGCCCCAAGCAGGGCTGTAGCCCTTGGCTAGGACATTGGACTCCAGGTGGGCCAGCTATGCCAGAGCGCGCGAGATGACCGCAGAGGTGGATCGTGAATGGTGGGAGGACAGGTGACGATCCTGGATGATTGTGTCCACCTTGAAGGCCGACCAGGTGGAAATTAAATCAGCGCAAAATGGTGCAATAAACTCCAGAGCAGTGGTCGCCAATTCCACCCATGATGAAAATTATGGTGACATGATTTCAGCTGGGCAAAGTTTGCACCAATTCAGAGCCTGAGCAACAGGGTTGGGTATGAGGAAGGAAATTGAGATCAACCTGTGATCGGAGAAATTGATCTTCATCGTGGTGAAATGGGAAATTTTGGTACAAAATTTCAATGACATGAGGATAAGGTCAATGTGGGACATGGACCATAACTGCCCGTTGTGGATGTGGGGGCGCAACATGCTTTTGAGAAGTGGAGCATGACATGGTAGTTTTCAATCAACCCTAGGGTGGCCTTGAGGACGTGTAGTTCTATGTGTCCCTGTGGTGGGGAAGATGAGGAAGGCCAGTGGTTGGTGGAGGGGTTCAACCAACAGCTCATGTCACCAACGGTGAAAGGGTCAGGGGGTAATGGAAGGGATTTGACTGATAATAAAAATTTCCAACGTTCTTGTGCACAGGTTTGGGCATAAATGTTGATGATAGCGTGCATTATGTCAGCTCATAAAAATTTGACAACGAGGACGTGGCCACTAAGGAAGGATTCAGAAGATAAAATTTTAAAATAATTGTTTTTTCTAATAAGCACCCCACAGTGCTCAGACCAGAAGGATAGAGAATGGAGGATCATGGATTTCCATGTTTCCTCAGAACTGTGCAGACAGTGGGACTCCTGGATGGCCAGGATGTCCATAGTAAATTATTTTGTAAAAAACTCAGTTTCCTAGCCCAGGACGGTGAGGCCTTGAGTCCGGCAACGTTTAACATCCCTAAAGTAAAGGCTCCCCCTATCACACCTTAGGTGCAAGGGGAAGGGCATCCATGCCCTTCAGCCTTCTCTTGTTATCCATGGCACTTTTCAGTGCCTTGGGTATGTGATGCAACGTAGTTGGAAGAATGGGTGGCTTTAGCAGTCAGGTTCACGTTAGCTTTTGACCTTGCTTTTGGTTTCCCCACTGCAGAACGAGATTTTTGTGGTGCGTGCATTTTCAGTGCACTAACAAAAGTTTTTGAATTTTCAGCTTGGAGGTTGGAGACTGAGTCAGTTCCAATTGAGGCTTGGGCACATTTGTCAAATGAGTTTGACTCGCCCATCAGGGTTTCAGCTTGGGTAGCCCAATCAGCTTGGGCGTCCCACTCTGATTGGTTGAGAGATTCTTAAGCTGCTTCCGCCGCAAAGTCTCAATTTCCTCCTGGAGCTGGGAGGGCGGGATAGCAGAGGCGAGCTTGGCCGCCTCCTTGGCGGCTGCCTTGTGGGCCTGTTTGGCCTTATTCTGCTCTTGTGGGGATATAGGGTGCACTACTAAGTAGCAACCTTATGTTCCCCACGGGAAGGCCTCCTTTGTATTGGCGGTTGGTTCATAGTGGGTCTCCCTGGTGTTCATGGCCGCCGAGGGGTGTTCTTGGTATGAGATGCCCTCCTTGGCGGGGCAGGTGTGTGCCTTGTGGCTGAACGCAACACAATAGGTGCAGATGGGAGGTGCGCTGTCTACGGTAACCCTGAAAGGGTGGGTGGCTTGCCCATTGATAGTGACAAAAGCGGTGTGCTGGATTTTGGTTAGATGCTGCGCTATCCCCTCAGCTGGGGTTAGGACTGCAATTGCTTTGCTGGTGCACAGGTGTGGCATCAGCATAAAGCGTTGCATTTTGAAGGATTGTATTTCGCCATATATGACGATCCCAGCCTTCAAGTGTTGTTCGAGCATGGCGCGTTTGACTGTAGTGAGCAGAAAGTCAAAAATTACAAAAATCTGGTTTGTTTTTGTCCATTTGGTGCACTTAGTTTTGATGACCCGCTGCCCTTCTGGGAGGTCTAACACAACGCGCATCATTGCAGCTTTGTCCGCTGCTTCCTTTCTTTTGAAACTGAGATCCAGCCAACCGCATGGCATGGAATGAGGTGCAACATACACCGCTTTTTGGGAAATGAGTGTGTACATCCCCACAAAACTTTTCCCACATTGTTGTCTGCTGAACATCCAGGAATACCCGTACTCCATGTTCCACCAACGAAAGTGGTTGATAGTGCAGCGTATTGATGTACTGGTTGCATTGCGCTTGCCAGGCTAAAATTTCCGTTAAAATGGTTACTGTCAGCTTTTTGTTAAGTTTGTCTATTCCTCTGGGTTCACCGGGGCGTTTGCAAACTTTAGATGTCATGGGGCCAACTCCTGTGCCCTTTACCTTACTTGCCCAACTGCTCCCTGACATGGGCGCAAAATAATCTCCTTGGTGAGATTATCAAACTAATATCTGACTTGAATTGAATATGTTGCAAAAGTGACTGCAATGAGAGAGAAAAGTTTCTTAAATGCAAACTCTATTTTTGCTACAAAATTATCATAGTATGTACACTCAGAATAAGAGGAATATTGACTGTTTTATACATGAACATTTATGGGCTCTCTTTTTAAAGAAAACTCATTATCCCCTCACCAACTTGGGGATATTCTTTGATAATGGCGTCTAATGGAAGGGCGACGTTTACTCCTTTCAGAGTTGGTGCATCTGTGACAGAATCAAGATTGTCCTAGGAAGCTTGATCAAGCATTTGACAGGCATACAGCTTCTGTTGTTCTGGGTATTCTTCTTCTGCCGCTGACTTGGCTTGATCTCATGTAACTACGTTTACTCCCCCAACTAGCTGCTGGTATAAAATTCTGTCATCATACTAAGGGACTTCTGCAGGATATACTATTGATTCAGGGACATTTTGGGTTGGAATCACAGAGCTAGAAAGTCCCATCTCTAGTCCGCTCCATCTTTTACCTGGTAGCATTATTCTGGTGTATGTAGTTCACACGGCATTTATGGCAGAATTTTGCCAAATGACCAGGGCGGCTGAATTATAGCAGTTAACCCAATAAGAGCCTTGTCCTGGATTGTCTTAAGAGGGTCCAGACTGAAAAGTTTGGGGTCATTTGGCATAACTAGGCTCAAGTCAGTAAGAGGATTGTTGATATTCGTCATAACTAGGTCCTGGTCGGTAGCTGGGTTGCTGACAGTTTTTGTGACCAGCCCATGGAATATGATCAAACTGTTGAGTATAATTTGGCTGAGGACGAGGCGCAGAGTTTTAGTAGGGTTAAGGATTGCTAAACGGAGCCAGAATCAGACGAGAGTATTCTCTTGAATAAGAGGGTGCTGTTGAGGTATTAGTCTTCCATTCCATATTTGGCAGCAGAAAGTTAGGGGGTATGTGATGCAAAAACTGTACAATCTTGATCAGAGGTACATCGTCATCCAGAAGCAGTGAAATGACATTGTGAAGCTCTCAGTATGGCTTCACTGCGGAGGTCATGGTGATGCACATGTTGGTTTCTGCCAATTACCCTGCCCCAATTAGCACATGGGATTCTATTGTGAATTAATCAGCAAACTCCAGGAGAGTCTCGTTTTGGAGGAACCTGATTGGTAAGAATTCTGCTTTCTACTGCGAATCTTTGAGGTACCCCCAAACAGGCGAAGAAAAGTATCTTTTACATCCCTATAGGTGACAGATCTACTTGAGAGGTAACAGGTAACTTGATTGGCACTTTAGACATCTAAGGAGGATATCAAAATCTTTGCCTTCCATCTATCAGAGGATTCTTCTGCTGCAAATTCAAACCATTTGAAGAAACCAACTATATTCCCATTTTGATCAAATGGAGGTAGTTTCTTAACGATCACCTCCTCATCCCATTCATGGTTTTTGGCTTAATACTGAGGAATGGGTTGAGATCCAAAAGCACTTTCTTTATGAGAGGCTGGACCAGCAGAAGTTGGGATGTCCGCCGCTTCAGGGGTAGCATGCCCTTCTGCCATGGGCAGTAACGCCATTACTTGAGGAAAGTGGCCTTCCAATTCATATTTGTATCCAGTACTACCATCCTAGGTGTAGTAGCTCGGACCAGCGTCATATTCTTCCTCATATGATGCCCCCTCTTGATGGTTATCCTTGCCACAGTGAGAAGACTGAGAAGTATTGGTCAATTTTCACTCTGTGCACCGCGCCATTTGGTAGTATCATCCAACCAGTTGACGAGTTCCTTGTTTTGTTGTCCCAAGATTTGTATTTGGCTAAACGTGCTATCCAGCTGTTACATGACAGCATTTCATTCTTGAAGGAGTTTATCCTGGTTTTTTAGCACTGCATCTAAGGAAAGTTTAAGTTCCTCAGACCTGGCTGGTGCAGTGTTTTGTGAAGATTCCCCAGTAACACAGGCTGTTTAAGGCATGGATGGTGAATGGAAGTTCAGAGTGCTTGGTGGTTGATCAATGGGCCCCCTGTAGTGAGCACTACGGTTATAAAATCAGAAAGTATTGTTAGGATCCACCATATTGTTCATACAGGTCAAACCCACTGAGCAACAGACAGATAATGTGGGGATCATCGGTCCTTTGGACTCACTTAAAAATATACTAAAGATAGGAGCAATCGCCCCAATTGACTCTTTTATTTATCATAATAATTACAGCGACCTTTCGCTGTTCCACTTTCTTCTACTGAAAAACAACCTACTCTCTCTCAATTGGCCATCTCGCTTATATACAGTGGCTTCAGATGATACCACTCTCATAGCTTGGGCTATTCTATTCCACCGATTCTCTTGATTTTGGCTTCTTATTCTCTAGCTATCTATCTCCTTAATTGTAGGCGATTTACTTTCAAATTCGTCGAATGTTGACATTGCCTTATTGACTTATTGCCTTATTTAGAAATGATCCAATAATAACCCGTTATATCCCAAATCTCCTCATCTCAAGGCACTTGAAATTTTTTAACTGATATCATGTTTGGCAGATTCTTCCCAATCCATCCTAGCTGTCCCACAATTATTGTCCAGTCATATCATAACTGTGACACCAAGTGTATTTTAACTTGTGCTGGTTTTGAACGTGATTTAATCAAAACCCAACACAGAGTGGAGTAGGAACCAACACGCTATTCTACCACTCCTCCACTTTTAATAATATAGATAATTAGGTTTTGAAAGATGAATATTAAAATTCTTAGCAGATCTTGTTATTACTCAATCAAATGTAACTTTAATTATGTATGATTGGCTACTTTGTAAGTTTCAAATAACTTAATGTAAAATTTTCATCAAATAAAAATAGAAAATTAATTATAAATATAAGAAAATTCTTATGATCAGCAAATATAAAAAGGGAAAAAAGAAAAAAAATCAAAATTGATAACATAGATTTACAAACAGCACTAAAATGGTATAGACTAACTAAGAAAAAAGATGATATAGTTTGCTGGCTTAAGGGTATGAAAATGAGTTTGCAATGGAACAGTTATATGGCAATATAGATATCATATAGACTTCATTGTTTATGGCATAGAAGGTAATGGAACACAAAGGGATTAAAATTTTATTTGATAGCAAAGGGATGGCATCTAAAGCAAAAATCTATATATAGATACCAAATACATAAAATAGCAAGTATAAAGGAACCTGAGCAATTTTTTGAACAGGAAAACAAGATTATATATAGAAATATGATTTTTTAAACTTAAGACATTATTCATAAAAATCATTAGCTTATATAATTCTATTTGAGGTAAGCTGAACTGGTGATGGACATACTGAAAGCTTAAATAAATAAACCTAAACAAAACGAAAAGCCCAGAGAGCATAAAGAAATAAAACCAAACAAAAAATATACCAACCTGGTGGGGAAGAGGCGAGATGTTAACAAACCATGGCGGAGGGAGTGGGGGGTCACATGGTTGGTCTTTGCTAAAACCTAGGCGTTGTTTGACTTTGACTACTGCAGAAAAAAAGCGTGGGGGCATCTGCATGGTGAGGTTCTATATGGGCAAAAACAGGGTCAGTTGATACAAGTTGGGGTGTGCACAGGGCCTCAAAGTAATTAGTAATGTGGTGCTCAGCAGTCATACAGTGTTCAAGTAGTGTGGCCAGTGTTTCCACTTGTTCAGTGGTTATCCAATCATTGCGTAGAATTAAATATTTACCTTCAAAAACGGCCATTACAGCCTCATAGGCTGCTTTGTACAACCCTGATTTTTCAATATTGGCGACATGGGGGAATGCTTGGGAAAAGATGACCCTGGGCAAACCTGAGGCCTCCATTCTGACAGCTTGAAACTTGGCATCCCAGAGTTTAATATCTGTAGAGGAAGATGCTGTAGCAAAGGCCAGCTGATGGTCACTATGGAACAGTTCAGCATTTGTTTTTGGAGTATACCACCTGGGGTTAGATTGAGTATCAAAGTCAAAGTTCAAAAAACCTAAAGTCAATTTTATTGGGGAGGATGGAATTATTTCACCTGAATCATCAATTTTTATCTAATAGTACCCAAGGATTTAGTTTGAATGGAATACGGCTATGGAATGTAAATTGAGCATGGGGGCAAATCAGATTGCGCTTGGGTGTGTACAGTAGGTCAAGCCTGATCATTATTGGTTAGTGCAACTTTAGATGGACGAGGGATTGGAGTTATGGGTGGGGACAGAAGCTTTACGCTGGCCCATTAATTAAATGAGCTGGGGTGGAGAGGGCAGCAAGAGGACCATTCAGAAGCAGCCACGAAAGTTTCAGAGAAGGTAGTGGAGGTAGTGTCAGTATTATGGGGCAGGTTTTCTTGCTATGGTCAAAGGCAAAACAGATGTGACAAACTTTTTGACCATTATCAACCCTAGTCCAGAAGTAGTGATCAGGTGCTGTGGACAGGTGAGCATGCGGAGGAATCTGTTGAGCCATATGGGGGTGGTGAGGTTTTATGATAGCAGTGGTGCAAGGGGGTAAGGCGCTCTGCACCAGTAGGTACAATGAAATGGAAATTCTGTTGGTGCCATAGGCTGAAAGCCCTGTCATTAGCGCAACATATAAAACCAGGACTGTGAGATGCAAAGGGAGGTTCACAAAAGATACCACCAATGTAGAATCAGTAGGGAGGTGATTAAAAGTGGTGAGAAAGGGTGTATTATATATTAAAGCGGTCACTGCTGCTGCCACTGCTGCTGCCACTGCATCCTCCTCAGAGAAAAAACCAATATCAAAGTAGCCCTTAAAAGGGCGAAAATTAATAAACCTGGTTAGCACAAAGATAGCTGAAGCAAGCTTAATAATTGCCTTTTCAGCATATGGGAACAAACGCCCATATTGACTCAAAGGCAGAAGCAAAGGTTTGAGAGTGGGAAGGCACTGGGGTTTGTACAAGTTGGGTAGAACCCGGAAAAGGTGCAATGAGAGGTCTCTTGGGGGAATTAACCAACCCAAAGAATTGGGTGGACTTGCTGAGCCAGGTCACATACGTTTTCCTCCTAGGCGAAAAATGTTAAAGGATTTTCACCACTTGTCCATCTGGGAGCAGCAGGTGGTGGGGCTGAGAACCTCTGTGGAGTGGTGTCATGGAAAATTGGAGTGTTAAAATAAGTTTTACTTTAATAAATAAAATGCTTGGAAGTGAGTTCAAACGGAAAGGAAAAAATCATTTGCTTGTAATTAAAAACTAGTACTATATAAAGTAGATTTTAAAATTGTTCCTTTAGTATGTGCCTATGAACTAAAAAAACCTGCATGTCAAATTAAACTCTTTTAGATTATGTAGCTTAGAAGATAATATGATGAAAATAAGCGCATTATATAGGTTAACAGTTTTTAATTTTATAGTTTGAATTTAATTTTTAATTTCCTTTACCTGATTGAGGAACTGATATCCAAGAGGCATGCAATTAAAATTATGCTTAAGAACGTATTTTTATCTGGAAAAATAATTTTTTAATAATTATATATATATATTCATTGTTATGAATTTGGCAGTATAGCAAAGATACGCCAGGGGTTTTGCACAGGGTTACACCCACTGAGCAATAGGACTGACAATATGAAGATTGTCATCCTCAAAACAATGCAATAAATTTCAATAAATATAGAACAATTTCCCCAATGACACTGCTTTAATTAGTCTAATATTTCAGCAAATCCTTCCTAGTCAACTCACTCTCTTCTTACTAACAACCTCCCTTCTTCGATTGTCTCATCTCACTTATATCTCATCAACTTCAGATGATCCCATTTCCTCAGCTTAGTAATTTTTTCTGCCATATCTTATTGGTTCTGGCAGAGTTTATCAATACTAAATTCCTAATCACCTATTTCAAGGCAATTATAAATTATTTTTTGTGCATTGACATTTCCTAACTGCCTAATCACTATATCTTTGGAAAAATTACTCCTATGCTCTAAGTTCAACTTTGCTCATCAACTCAGATAACTGATAATACTCATATGTGCCTGATCATGACAGTTAACCAATGATCCACCGGTGGTTATTTTAGCTTATCATCCAGTCATATAGATTCTCAACATTACCCCCTTTTGACTGGACAATAAGCAGTACAATATTCCTTGATCAACCTAATGCAGCCCACCACATGCCAACAACCACAAACTTGTGACTTCAACTTTTTCTTCCAATTATGGCTCAAACAGATCTGACTGACCAGGTGGCATCCCACTCCCCAGTTTCCTCTTCATCCAGCTGATGAAGGAGAGGTCAAAGTGGACGCCATGACCCTTCTGGCCCAAGAAGATCTCCTTCCTGAATTCGTCAGCCATCTTTCTGCCTTGCACGCCCCCTCAGGGACATAGTGACCCAGTTGCACTGGTGAGGGGAGCGGAGCTGGGGCCCTTCAATTAACAAGGTGGCCCAGCACCTGGCGGACAGCTTCAGCCATCTAGTGCTCCTGCCTCCCGCCGAGCCTCATCCTACAATAATATCAGTCTGACAGATGCTGTGCTTCATGTGGTGGGTGATTGCCATCTGGTAAGGGTCCTTTCCTCGCGCTCCTACCCACTTATGGTCATTAGGGTGCACTTATAAAACAACCAGTTGAATCACATGTGATTGGTGTTGCCGCAGCATTCACCAGCCTTAATGTCAACGATCCATCCCAATACCTCCCCATCATGGCACTTCTTGGCAACATGATCTTCTTTCATCCCACGGGTGAGTTAGGGTCAGGGATGGAGCAGCATCAGGAGGCCCTTGAGTGGTCCCGTTGAGCAGCATTTACAGCAGCCACTCCTTTCTTGGTTAGTTTATCCCATCATGGAGGGCTTCCTTGTAGATTGCCTGGTGCTGTGCGCGGCCTTTTCCCCTGAGCTGGGACTCACCTTCTTGTGCGCCGTCCCTTACAACTCTGGCCCCCTCTTCTATGTTACACGATGATCTCTCAAGAGCATCAGCGCATGTGGTTGTGAGTTTTGCACCTAAAGGGGCAAGGGTGGGTTTGTCTCACTCTCAAGAATCTGGTTGAGCTATTACCACCTCGCCTGTTACCCTAGGTCCCCAGTCTATCCTTCTCCTCCAGTTCCGCCACCCCCATCATCCCCTCCATTAGCTGCACAACAGCCTAGAGCAAATGCCAACTCCCTCACCTCTGATATGGCAGCATCCGCCCCCCCCCCACTAACCTGAGAAGGTCCAGAAAATCTGTGCCACTTCCAAAGCGGCGGAAAAGAAATGTGGGTCCCATCAATTAAAGTGAAAAACTCACCACAAGAAATTGAGAAAGAGCAGGGAGAAGAAGACCAATTGGCGAAAGATTCGAGTAATGACACATTTAAACTTAGTTACTTACCCACATGAGGATGATGAAAAAAAATTTCTGGCTAAGCTCTATTGATGTTTATATGCCCAAAGGAACTTCGCATGCACTTAGTTAATAATCCAACCACCTTTGGGTCCTTGATAGTATAGGCATCAGCACCTGTTTTTTCTATTATCTAAAAAGGCCCATCAAGATATTAGCTAGCTTATTCATTCGCCCAAACCCATGCTGATTAAGGAATATATCTATATTTCTTTGAAATGATGTAGCCCACTACGCCGTACCTGATAAGCAGCCTGGGTTTTAATTTTCTTATCCAAGCTGAATAAGTACACTTCAGGTTGTAATTTAATCATCATAATCATCAGGGTGGTCAGGTAACGGTGAGGATCCATTCCGCCAGTATCTTCCATGCAGGAATAGAGCAGCACGGGTAGAGCAGGCTACCGTCTATATAGTAGCTAGAAAGGGCTTTTCCTTGTTGCTGAGTGATAGATAATTTTGTAGGCAAACACAGCGGTAGATAAGAAGGTGCTCTAATCGGAGAGTATATCTGTTACCAGCTTCCAAATTAATTTCACCAGTGTCCCTGTTGACCTGTTTGACTATTCCCTTAGTTTTGGGGTAATATGGGGTTGTTAGAACCCTGCGGATGGCCATCATTTCGTTGAGATTGGTTAGGATGTGTGAGGTAAAATAGTTCCATTATCAGTAAGGATAAACTGAGGGCAGCTGTGACGCTGAATTATACACTCTTTATAAACTTAGCCACAGTAACCGCCCCCAGATCACATATTGTCCAAGCTTCAACCCACCTGTCCAAGTGGTTGATCGCTACCATAATGTACTTGGGCTGGTTAGCTCCCATTGGCGAGGGCCAATGACATCAAGGGAAACTGTATGTCAAGCAGAATGCGGTTTCACTAGCTGGTATGAAGGTTTCTGACAATACAGCTTTTCCACCTGGCACTGATGGCAGCAAGGTATCATTTCCAGCAGTCAAAGCTCATGCTTTCCCAATAATAGAGAGGGTGCAACAATTCCAACATCTTACGCATGCCACCATGCCTGACAGCCCTATGTGTGCTTATGATAATGTTAGGCCATGCCAAGGGTCATCGGAGATTCACTATTGAATTAGTGATCCGCTTGTACAACTCATCATTTCTCTGGAAGGTATTGGCTTTCATTTCATTCAAAGCCTTGATGACTTGTGGTGGCTCATCATTGTACTTTTCGCTGAGCATTTTATAATACATAATGTCACTCAGATCTGCATAACTATCATTTTTGGTAGTCTCAACAAGTAACTTAGCATTCTAGTGTTTTGCTCCTAGTTGGTGAAGGATCTCGAAGTCAAAAGCCTGCAGTTTGAGAGTACATCAGGCTAGCCACCCTTCAGGCTCCTTTAGATTCTGCAATCAGCGTAATAAAGCATGATCCGTTACAGATATAAACTTCACTATATGCAAAGTATACTCTAAATTGCTTATATGCGTAGATCACCACTAAGCACTCCCACTCAGTCACAATATAGTTATGTTCATGGCAATTCAGGATCCAACTGCAGTATGCATGAAGTGTGCTCCTCTCCCTCGTCATAGTTTTGGGATAAGACCGCCCCCACAGCAGAAAGAGATGCATCCTTCTGTAAGTCCTGGGGAACGTCCCCTGGCGGTTGATCAGGCCATTTTTCCATTTCCAAGTAAGAAGGTACCGAAGAGGATGGCTGTACCTCTCATTACTCAGGGCGATCTCGCTCACATGGTAGATGAGCGCTGGGTAACAACCCTCCCACTTCGGATACCACTCCTGATACCCACACTCTCCTTGGCAGAATTGCTTCGAGGAATCAGTGAAATCTGCGCTGAGATCGCCAAAATGAAATTAATTGCAACCAATTCGAGTGGCAATCAGCCCAATGCTCAGATTTTAGATGGTTGAAAAGGTATGAAGACTGAGCTATTGACCAGAATGCCCGATGTTTGTGATTTGGTTAACATGACAATTGAAAAAATCTCCTCTCTCCCAAATCCGTCAGGCATCACCCCTGATGGGCAGGTAATAGCACCATACACCATCGACGAGGTTTTGAAGCTTCCTGTTAACAAATTGGGTGTTGCATCTGATACAATGCTACCAACCAAATGATTGGCCCAGCGTTTGAGCATGGGCGGGTTGGGTGTCCTGAACCCGTTCCCAACTAAATGGGTCCACTCCTATGTGGGGTGGCCTTGGGGGATTCCCACCATTTGTCAAGCTAAATGCCATCATGCCAACCATCAGAAATGTAGTAGAGCCTTGGTTCGGACGTTTGAGGTCAAACTGGCAGCAACTCGGCCCACTGCCAACTTTTGCAATTTCAGTTCCCAAGGAACAAATCTTCCCATACCCAAATAATTTGCTGGTTAGGCTGAATTTGTGGGACCTGATCCCAGCTTGATTCCCCCAAATTGAATACTATGTAATCAGTCACATTGCAATAAGAAAATTGTTGGTCGATATTTCTAAATTTCATTAAAATTCTTCCCAAAAATTAGTTTTTACATGTTAAAAATTAAGCTGCTTTATCCGCTGACGTTCTCATACCCCTCAGGGTTAATGGCCATGTGCATCTGGTACTTTATTTTGTGCCTATATGAAATTTTGGCTCACCGGCAGATATTGGTGGAACTCTTTTCTGGTTCCATATTTGCCATATTAGCAGCAGTGCCTCGGGCATTCTGGTTTGCTGTTCAGATGCTCAGGCATCTGGGCTGGTAGGCCAGTCTAATTTTACTTGCTGTTCGCCTGACACCTTCTGAACAATAAATTTTTTATCAAAATTGGGATAGCATAACACCGGTGCACTGTTCAGAGCCATCCAAGGTGTATTAAAGGAGCATTACACAGCTCCACCCATTCAAATTCAGCATCCTTCTTTAGTAACTCAAACAGTGGACCTCCAATACAGCTAAAGTTAGGGATGAAACACCAGTAGTAGCTGAACATCCCCAAAAATACCTGGATGTCACGCTTACTTGTGGGCTTAGTCATCTTTTAGATAGCCTCCACATTGGCAGTTGAGGCTACAGCTCTTTTATATCTACTACAAGCCCAAGATACATCAGCTGATCCTTGAAAAAGTGGCATTTCTGGGGCTTGATCTTGAGGTTGACCTCAGCTAACCAGCGGAATACCTCCTCCAGATGGGTAATGTGCTTGGTAAACATGCAGGAGAATACATTTTTGTGAATGAGGTACAGAAGGATGCACAACAGCTTCAGGCTACTGAGAATGGTGTTTATGGTCCGTTGGAACGTAGCTGGGGCATTTCACAGCCCTTATGACATACAGATCAGTTGAAAACCCTCTTGGATGTGATAATGGTGCATTTCTCCTGTTTCACTGCAGGCAACTCAATTTTACAGTAGCCCAATATCAGTTCCATTACTGAGAAGTAACAGGCTTTGCCTAGTTGATCTGCGCATCATTGATCTTTGGCAAGAGATGCAAGTCTTTCTTGGTGATTCTGTTAAGCTTCCAATAGTCTATTACTACCCAGTTGGTGGCGTTTTATTTTTTACAATAAGTTTGGGCTAAGCCTACGGACTTTTTGATGGTTTAAGCATCCCTTGCTCCAGAAGCTTCGCAATTTCTTCAGTTACTACTTCCTCAGCTGCCCTTGATTGGTGGATCAGCCGTGGCCTGATGGGGGGATGATCCCTAGTGTCCAATAATTGAAACACCACTTAGTACACCCTAATTCTTGGTCATCAACAGCAAAAATCTCCTTATACTTTTCAAATAAAGATATTTGTCAGCGCTACAGTTCTCTAGACTGGCGCCAAGGTCCAAAGGTGGCTCAAAACTGCTTTTTCACAGAAAAAAGTTCGAGAAGGAATGAAAAGTTGGGTTAGTTATCAAATAATTTATTAGGCTTAGAAGAATTTGATATTTATATGGTGTGTTGGGACTCAGTGCCTCAGGGATCATTGGGGCCTCATCCGTTCAGGATCTTTACTGATCTTCCAGAATGGCCTCTAATGGTCATCCTCAATGGATTGTGTCACCCACCTGACCAAATTGGTGGATATGCCGCCCAACATGATTCAAAAATTGGGAGGGAGTTCCTGAAGCTGATCACTTTGGGTAGGTTCTGAAACCAATTTGGTACAGACTAATCCAGAAGTGGGGAATTTGATTTAATTGCTATCTTGTGTTCTGACAATGCCCCCTAAAGATCCTGTCAGAGGGGGAATATGGTCACAGGGGCTGACTGTGCACCCGATTAACCACTGTTCCTTGATTGATGTCAGCAATGTAGTACTCAGACTTCACCCTATGAATGACTTTATTGGGTCCAGACCAAAGTATGTCTAGCTTATTTTGTTGGCCTCCTGGTCGATGGTGATAAAAGAGAACAAGATCACCTGATTGAAAATTTGATAAGGAGGGTCATCCGAGATTAAAGTGAGATTTCTCTCTTCCAGTGGTGGTGATAATGCCTTGAGTGGCTTGGGCTTGAAGCTGGACAATTTCATCAGCTAAGGCCCTCATTATTAATTTGGAGTTCTCTGAGGTGGAGGTCCTGAGTATGGGCTGGACACTATTTGGCAGACGAGGTGCCCACCCATATAGGGCTTCAAATGGGGACATCTTGATTTGGTGATAGCTCACCCTGTAGGAAAGCAAGGCGCTGGGTAGATAATGGTTCCAACGGGCAGGATCTGAGGCAGCTAATTTTCAAAGAATGAAAATAAGAGTTGCGTTAGCCCATTCAACCACCCCATTAGTGGAGGGGTGGTATGGTGCAGCGAAACTCTGGGTAGTGCCAAATAGAAAGGTAAGTTCTTGTACAACCTGTAAGGTGAAGTTCAATCCATTGTCTGAAAGTAAGGTTTGGGGGCACCCATGCTGGGTGAAAACAGATCAAATAAGGAAAAGGGCCGTGGCTTTGGCAGTAGTAGCCAGGACTGTGATCGCTACAACCCACTTGGTTAGATAGTCCACAGCTAGAATAATATATTTATGGCCATGCAGCCCAGTGGGAAGAGGGCGCACCACATCTATGCTTACCACATTGAAGGTCCCAGTCAGGGCAACAACCAAATTTTGGAATTGAGGGTTGGCTCTGTCTTGCAATTGGCAAGTCATGCATGCTTCAGGACTCCTGGATAGTTTCTACCATGCGGTCCTAGTAGCATCGCGACTTCTTCCACTCATGAGTTTTTTTGACGGCCCCATGTCCCATGGTGAAATGGCCTTCTAGAATAACATCAGTTCTGGAGGAGGTTCAGATGTAAGGGAGCCACTTCTTATTGATCTTCTTATAAAGCAGATCATCCTTAATTTGTGTGTCAAAAGTCATCCTTTGGAGCTCATTTTGGACATCCATGGATTCCAACTTCCACTGCCCAGGTTGGCTAATAGATCATACAGCTGGTCCTCCTTGGGGGTCAACACTGCTAGAACCGGCATCCTGGAGAGGCCATCATCAATCTGGTTAATTGTGCCTGCATGATGGACGATGGTTAAGTCATAGCTTTTCAGTCATAGAGCCCACCTGGATAGCTGATCATTGGGGTCATTTGTTTGTTGAAGCCACCGGAGTGAGGGGTGATCTGTAATAATAGTAAAATGGGTATTGTAGAGGTAAGGCCAAAAATGTTTGATGGCTAGTAGGATGGCTAGACATTCCCTCTCAGTAATTCTGTAGTTTCACTCATCTTTACTAAGCATCTTATTATAAAAGGCCACAGGGTGGTCAACCTAGTTTTCATCATGTTGGGCCAGGATAGCCCTGACAGCGATGTCACTCACATCCATGAACAACAAGAAAGGTTGGTTGAAGCGAGGGTGGACTAGAATAGGTTTAGTACATAGAGCAGTTCTTAAGGCATTAAAAGCCTGTTCTTGTTCAGTCTGCCACTTGAACGGCACATTTTTCTGCAGGAGATAAAACAGCGGCTCAGCGAGGTCAGCAAACTGGGGAATAAACTGCCAATAATAGCCCACCATGCCTAGGAATACCTGAATATCCCTTAAGCTCTGGGGGCGCGTCATCTTTTCTATAGTGGTGACCTTGTCCAGTAAGGGATGGATGCCGTCCTTTGAACCCTTGTGCCCCAGGAACTCTAATTCGGACTGAAAGAAGGAGCACTTCAAGGGTTTTAGCTTTATGGATGCCCTTAATAGCTGATTGAAGACTTCCCATAGCTGTTTGATGTGCCCAGTAAAGGTTTGAGAAAAAACGGTAATGTCATTTAGATAAACAAGGACGCAGGAAAGCTTCAGTCCCCAAGGATCTCATCCATGGCATGTTGGAAAGTGGCCAGGGCATTAAAAATGCCTTGGGGCATCCTGATGGGCTCGAATAGTCCCTCACTGGCTATGAGCACACACTAAGCCCAATCCTCAGGGGTGAGCTCAACCTGTTAATACCCACTGGCAAGGTCCATGGCGGAAAAGTATTGGGATCCAGCGAGCAGATGGAGGAAATCATCAATTTGAGGTAAATGATAACTGTCCTTTTTAGTGAGGGAGTTAAGTCATCAATAATACATCACCACCTGATGGCTACCATCCTTCTTCCAAACCAGCAGAAGTGGAGAGGCCCAAGGGCTGCACGAGGGCACCAGGAGTTTAGCATCAAGTAGTTGTTTTAGATCAACGGTCACCTGGTACTCCTCAACCTTGCTCTTTTGGTAAGGTCAGGACTGGAAGGGAGGAGCATCCCCAGTTTCTACATGATGGAGGACCTCATTCATTCTTCTGAAGTCATAGGTTAAGGTCGAAAATAGGTCAAAATATTCTTCCAACAACTCTAGGACCCTATGCTGTTGGTCATCTGAGAGGTCTTTAATGATATTAGTATCAACCAGACTAACTGGGGTGGAGCTTCCAAGCCAAAGTCTCTCAAGTCCCCAAAGTTTTGGACGTCAGCGATAGTTTTCACTGGTAGTAGGCGGACATAGGCGTCAGGTCTGTTTGGACCTACTATTTTGGGTTTATCAGTAAGGTTGGCCAAAAGCTTTGATATAGATTCGGTGAAAGCTGGATCTAGGATCCCCGGACAAGTTAGCACCTCCTTTGGGGATGGGTTGGCTAGGCCTCAGACCCCTATCAGGTACCCCAAGGGGATGTTGACATGGACCTGGGTATTAGAAATGATCTGAGATTTTGGGGGAATGGTAGTTGCCTTAGGTAAGTAAATTGGCATGCCTTCTTGCCCATCAACAGTAGGAGGAGTCAGTAAGACTCAGGAACCCCTAATGTGATATTTGAGCTGATCAATTTGGCTTTCACTCTCTAGCAGACAAGCCCAAGATTTAACCTCGGTTTTAGTATCACAAGGGGCTCTCAAAGATTAGCGGGATATGATGATCAAGTAAGGATAGAAAGCCGCCTTCATAATGGAGCACTGCCAAATAGTCTCGAAGAAACTGAGTCCTGAGGAGCAGATCATATCTATGGTTATCCAGGGCGACGGCAGGAATGTCTACTGCGAGCTTCCCATGGTTGTATTGGTAGAGAGGAATAAGCCCCTATATATTGGGTGCACTGGGGCCAAGTGTGCCATACTCTATATGTGCAGCATATAGGGAGCGATATTGATGCGTTTCATCAGCTTGGAGGATATGACATTCATGGGGGAGCCACTGTCAACTATGGCATGAACTGGTATCTTATGGACTCAAACTGCAACCCGGGTGACCAGACTTCTAAACTGGGGCGGCAGGGTGATGAACATGGGAGTGTCATAAGAAGAAGAGTAAGCAGTATCAATTTCTTTATTATCATTAGATACTGAAACTTCTTCTCCAGATGCCATACCTCCTAGTTTGTTCAAGGTTGCAGAGGATTCTTGAGGCTGGGTAGGGCTGTCAGCATGAAGTGCCTCATCCTTCATGATGACTGCCCTTTTCCCGCCTCCTCAGAAAGTCATTTCCAGTAGTTTTTGGCACTGTGTATGGAACAATAACAGTAAGTGCATCTGGATCGAGGATTTTTCTGGTTTTGACCACATGGACTCTAGGACGGTTAGAGGGGCTTGTGGTGGTAGCCTTAAAGTGTAAAATTCGACATAGGGATCTCATTAAGGGCCTCTTTGATTTCTCAGATGCAGGTAAACCCATTCTTCTGGCTGATCAAGTGCATTTGGACCTCAGGTTAGGATCCCAATGCAGAAATGGCAGCGGTAATAGCGTCATCCATGGTAATACGATTTGTGGTGACCAAGGGTTGAGCTTGGGCATAAAAGCGGTAGGTGAACTCTGTGGGGCTCTCTCCTTTGTTCAGTCGGATACCCATGAAAGCCTATTTCTGGTTTGCTAGAGTTTGGTTGCTTCCAAACTCTTGTATTAAAGCTGTGTGGACCTGATCCCAAGTTGTGCACTCCTTCAAGTGTGGGGTCATGATCTCCTGGGCAGTGCTATATAGGCAAAAGTGGATATGTTTTACCTTCTGCTGATCGGTGGCCTCCTCCATGGAGCTCTTGTAAGTGTACAGGAAGGATGCAATGCTCTCTTGACTGGGAATGAACCTTTTTTTAAACTAGTTTAAAGTTACCAGAGGAGCGGAGAGGGTGTTAACACCAGGGATAGGTGTTGTCTGAAACCTCAGTTTTTGCATAGTCACGGGAGCCCTGCAGGTCTAACTGGCGTCATAGTCCCTCAAGTTCCTCCTAGACATAGTCACAATTTTTGTTGATAGAGGAAACGGAAGCCTTGTCCACGACTTGCTTGAAAAGGGATTGTATGTCAGCAAGCTGGCAGTGAAACTGGTCTTTGAGGATGGTCAGGCGGGTCTCAAACCCTCAACAAGTTTGCTACAGCTGAGATGCGGGCATTGGTAAGCTTGGCAATAATTACTTGAGTTGTCCATTTCATATGACAGGGCATCTAGGAGACCCTAGGGTCAGTAGAGACTCCATCCATTAGGAGTCTAGACTTCAGCTACATTCTGAATTTGTTCACATAAAACAGCTAAGTGTCATGTGCACATGACATCATAGTGGGGACCAACCCCAAAGACAAGGATGAGCGCCAGAAGGCCCAGAAGGTGAAGCTACAGGCCCTTCCCTGACCTGAGGCACACCTAGACCAACGCTAAGTACGGGCAAAATATGCTCAGGTTGGTACCAGCGGGGTGCCAAATGCCTAGCCCCTCACATTGGTCCAGGCGTTAAAACGGATGATCAACCAAAGTAATGTGGATGGTTCAATTCAGTTTACTAAAGAACAGGGTTTCAAAACCTGTTCCATTTATGAAACAATGCGTTCAGGCTAAATCCAACTTCAATTGATCACTAGAGTAAAGTTTCAGTTTATTTAACTAATTTAGATGGGAGAATTGCCCTATTGGTGGGTCAGTGCTTGGGTCCCCTGAGGCATAATCCTAATTCCCCTGGTCAAGTTTATATATGGTTTCCCCCAACCAACATCCTTGTTGGTCAACTTTCTAAATAAAAATACCCCATTTTTACCATTTTTTATCATTCCAAATGATCCTGTGTGTGGACCCCTTCGAGGAGGTCTTGTGCTCTATCAAACTTGCCATGTTGAACACAATATGATTATCACCTTGTGCATTATTGGTTCATCCAGGTTCTTCCAATCTGGGTCATTTGCCCCTTCTCTCAACGTTCACCGCAATGTTTTAGCTGGTTATTGATAGTATTTCTTTACTTAAATTATTATTGCTCTAGCACTCTCTGCTGGGCAATAATAATTTTTATTTTAACGGCTAGTTCCCTGGAGTTGAGCATGTGCACCAAGTGCTGCCATGCTGGGAAATGGAGAGTTATAGACACTCTCCTAACGTTGGTTGACCAACCAGATTTTCTTATGTGCATAAACTTTTCTGTGTGGAACTTTTCCGAATTGGAAACAATGGGCGCTTGCTGTGGGCTTCAACAGTCATTAGCTGCACCGCTGTTTCCTCTTTTTTCCCAAAGGTTAAGGCAATTCAGCGTTATTATGGTTGCCTCCAACTGGAAAGTATCCATCCTTTGTGCTTGTACCTGGTGGATATGGACGCTTTGATGTTCAAAAGTCATGATTCCCTGAATTTCCGCCAAAATTATTAAATTCAAATTCAATAAACAAGCTTCCCTTTGCCCACGCGTTCAGCTGATGCCATCAAAATCAGCGCAGATGAGTCTGGGGGTGTTGACCATGGATAACGTCATGCATTCCGTTGCAATTAGGGAATAGGGTCGTTCACGTCTAAAAGTGTTTTATGATGATAATACTATCCAACCCTCTGAGCCGTTTCTTAGCTTTTATGGCTTGGATGAGAACCCTATTTTAGTATATCAAATAACCTTGAGAACCCTCGTTTGACCCTTACCATGATCTGGGGCACTCAGGAAGCAGAGAAAGAACTCCATTTAAAATATGATAAAGTATATGCACCTGCAGAAGGCATGGTGTGGTATGTGGCCTTAGTATTAAGAGTGACCAACTATCCCTCTCTCTTTTTTGATGCCAAAACATACTCTGGTGGCTTGCTTGAGCCATAGGAAGAAAGTTTTTGGTGAGGTGTTGTCATTGTCTACCATAAATAAAGACCATTCTGGGTTTTTTCTACAAACTGCTACCCTCTCCTCCCCTTTAGAAAAACTTTGCGCCACTATTTTAGTGGATACTGGTGCCTCTGGGAACTTTATGGATCAGCACCTATCCGACTATCTTGGACTGAGTTACTTGCCAGGTGATATGGTTAGGGGAGGGGCGTCCCACGGTATTCCCACTCTGAAGATTAATGGGACAGTGAACTATCAGGTTGGCAAGTACCACTTGTCTGATCACTTCAGTGCGGTCAAAAACCTCCTATTCCCTATCATTTTGGGTGTGGAGTGGTGGCGGAATTTTGATGTTAGAATTAACCTGAAGGAGAATACCCTGTCCCTCACCATGAAGAATGGTCGCACATTTGTTGTGCCTTTGTTGGTAGAGAATGCCCAGGGCAAATTGCCCCACTGGCCCCACCATCTCCCTTATCGCCTTGCCTCGTTGCTGAAGCCCTCTGTGGAGGTTCCCCTACCATCCTGTTTGGAGGGGTCGGAATCCTCTTTTGATGCAGCATCCGCTAACACACTTCCTGAGCACTCATAATTTGATGTGACTTCAAGCTCACGGTGGATCTGGTGTGGATATCTTCCCCCATTTACCCATTGACTGTGCGGGGGAAGAGGCGTTGAATGTGTGGGCTAAGGATCAGTTAGCTAAAGGTGCGATTTTTCAGCGTACCTCCCCTGTATGCTCCCCCCTTCTCTTTGTGCAAAAGTCTGATGGTACTTTACACCCATGTGTGGACTATGGGAACCTTTACAATGTCACTGTACCAGACCTCCATCCCATCCCTTTGTATTCACAGATTACGCGCTATGTGGAGAAGGCGAAGATCTTCTCCAAGCTGGATTGCCTCAAAGCGTTTAATAAGATCTTGATAAAGAAGGGCCAGGAGTGGTTAACCGCCTTCTGCACCAGAAAAGGAATATTCCAGTTTCAGGTCATGCCCTTTGGGCTTAAGAATGCCCCTGCTATCTTTCAACGCCGCATTGATGCAGTGTTGGGGGACTTGTTAGGGGTATGCGCGGTTGCCTACATGGATGATAAACTGGTTTTTTCCCTGATTCTGAGTCCCATGAAGTACACCTTTGGCAAGTGGTGGAGAGGTTAAAGGCAGCCAGCCTTACGCTGAAGATTAGCAAGTGTAAAATTTTTCAAGTCCCAGGTCACTTTTCTGGGCAACGTCGTGTTTGACCAAGGACACATGATAGCTCCATAAAAGGAGAAGGCTATTAGTGAGTGGCCCACCCCCACCTCAGTCAAGGAATTGAGGAGCTTTTTGGGACATGTACGTTCCTCAAGAAGTTCACTCCCAATATGTATGAGGTGGCGGCTCCCTTATACAAGGCTATCGGTGTCAAGGTGCTTCAGTGGTCCCCATTTTGGAGGATGCTTTCTAAGCAGTAAAGTGCACCCTGTTGTCCACGTCTGTTCTTCCCATGTCGACCATTCAAAGAAGTTCATTGTGTCTACTGATGCCTCCAACTTCGCCATAGCGGCCGCCTTGTTACAAGTAGCAAAGATGGGATAGAGCATTCAGTGGGATGTTTTTCTAGGAAAATGTCTCTGCCAGAGTTTAATTACGCCCTTTATGACAAGGAGTTACTAGCAGTGGTGGAAGCCCTTACATATTGGCATCACCATTTGCATGGCTCTACCCAACCAATCCGTATACACACAGATCACTGTGCCTTGCTGTACTACCTTGCCCATCATGTCCTAACCCCATGGCAGACCCGTTGGCATGAGAACCTTGCCCAATTTGCATTCACATATGAGTTTACCCAGGGCAAGGATAATGGTTTGGCGGATGCTTTGAGCTGCAACCCTGCTTTAGCCCCTGACCTCAAGGAGGTAGAAGTGCACAATACACAGGTTATGATTCCGCCAATTAAAATTGTGTCGCAACATCCCTCTCCCCTGGCCAATGGGCCAGCGCTTGCACCTTTGGAAAACGTGGAGGAATGTATTATGTTCAGGAAGGTCGTCCTTTCTCAGCCGCTGTCAGGCGAATATACTATGGTACTTGCAAAGAGCGCTTCAAATCAAAAGGATCTGTCCAGGGGTTATCATGTAAAGGACGATATGGTGTGGTTCCAGGGACGCCTTTGGGTTCCTGCTGGACCACTTCTCCTGGAAATTATCTGGGACCATCATGATGGACTCACCATTGGTCATCCTGGAAAAGCAAAGACATTAGAGTTAATATGGCGCACATACAATTGGAAGGGCTTGCCTGCTCAGGTGGGGCGGTATTGTAAGGAGTGCCTGGTATGCAACCAGATGAAACCTAATCGTCAACCTCTAGTGGGGTCGTTGGTACCAGTCCAAAAGGTTGATAAGCCCTGGACTTCCCTCTCAGTTGATTTCATTGTGGAACTACCTGTCTCTGATGGTTATGATTCCATCATGGTGGTGGTGGACCATTTTACAAAGTTCTCCCACTTCATTACTTGCAGAACTACAATAACCACATCTGAAATGGCTAGGCTCTTCATCACCCATGTGTTCGCATTACATGGGTTTCCTCAAGAGATTATCAGTGACTGGGGACCCCAATTCACCTCCATCTTTTGGGAAGAGTTGTGTAAGAATCTTTAGATTCGCCCTTGCCGTTCAACTGCCTATCACCCCCAATCAAATGGGCAGACAGAACGAGTGAACCAGTGCTTGGAGCAGTTCCTGCGGTGTTACACCGCCGCATATCATTCAGATTGGGCTTCTCACCTTCCCATGGCCCAGTTTAGCTACAACAATACCTTGCACTCCTCGATTGGTTGTTCCCCATTTTTTGCAATCCATGGCTTTAACCCCGCCTTTAGCATGGAGCCCAGCTGTGGTTCGAAGGTTGAAGCAGTGGTGGACTTTGTCAAGGCAATCAAGAAGGTCCACCAGGGGGTTTCCACAAGCTTAGAGGTGGCTATGCAGGTGTATAAGGAGAACGCTGATGGTTAGCGCCGTGTGGGTCCTGCATACAAGGAAAGGGATCTCGTGATGCTTGATGCTCGTAACATCACTATCAACGAGCCATGTAAGAAGCAGGGACCAAAGAGGATTGGCCCCTACTACGTTGTTTGAAAGGTGGGCCATGCCTCATACCAGCTAGATCTCCCCCTCATTCCGGGTCTTCTTTGTGTTTCATGAGAGCAAACTGACGTTGTTTGAGGGCCCCCCACCAGAGACTCCTGAAGCCTATCTCGTGGATGGGGCTGAGTGGGAGGTGGAAGAAATAGTTGCCTCCCGCCGCATAAATGAAGACTCGAGTACCTGGTATCCTGGAAGGGCTTTGACGCTGCAGAGAACAGTTGAGTTCCAAAGCGCAACTGTGCGCATGCCCAAGATCTAATTGAAGCCTTCAACAAGCGTTTCCCCAGGCTTCTGGATACGACCTATCTGACCGTTGCTGCCATGAAGTTGGCCCCTGCCCACAAGAACATTTCCTTGTGCAAGCCCCTGGAGGGAGATGGAGCCCAAAAAAGAGGAGAGGGTAATGTCATGTTTACATGACCTATAGAGGGGACCAACCCCAAAGACAAGGCTGGACGCCAGGAGGCCCAGAAGGTGAAGCTACAGGCCCTCCCTGACCTGAGGCACACCTTAGACCAACGCTAGGTACGGGCAAAATATTCCCAGGTTGGTACTAGTGGGGTGCCAAAGGCCCACCCCTTACATCAGTCCAGGCGTTAAAGCGGACGATCTACCAAATTAATACAGACTTTTCCATTTGGTTTGTTGAGGAACAGGGATTTGAAACCCAATTCACTATGAAACAACACGTTTGGGACAAATCCAACTTCAATCAATCACTAAGTGAAGTCAGTTTTGGCTTATTTAACTAATTTGGATGGGAGCGTTGCCCTATTGGTGGGTCAGTGCTTGGGTCCCCTGCGGCATAACCCTAATTCCCCCAGTTGAGTTTAAATATGTTTTCCCCCAACCAACATCCTTGTTGGTCGACTTTCTAAATAAAAATACCCGTTTTTACCATTTTTTATGTTATTCCAAATGATCCTGTGCGCGGACCCCTTTGAGGAGGTCTCACGCTCTGTCAAACTTGCCATGTTGAACACAATATGATTATCACCTCGTGCACCTTTGGTTCGTCCAGGTCTTCTACAACCTGGGTTAAGAGCCCCTTCTCTCAACGTGCACCACGACGTTTTTATCTGGTTATTGATAGCATTTATTTGCTTAAATTATTATTGCTCCAGCACCCTCTGCTGGGCAATCATGATTTTTATTCTAACAGCTAGTTCCCTGGCGTTGGGCGTGTGCACTGAGTGCTGCCACACACTGGGAACTGGAGAGTTATAGACACTCTCCTAACACCAAGGTTGTCATCACATCCTTCCGCCAGGGGTCCTTAGGGACAGCAGAAGTGGGAACTGAGGGTTGGGTGGTCCAGGGTGTCCACAGGGACCCTCTGGCCCTTTAGGCCCCTCACGTTTTCAGGGCCTTCAGGCCTCAAGACTTTTCAGGACCTTCACCCTTAGATGGGTAGTCGCAAGAGGCCAGCTCCCAGTAGTGTTGTTGTAGGGTCCCTACCAGATCCTTGACTTTGAGGAGTCATTGATTCCAAGTTGTTTTGAGGGGTTGGATGTTCCAACGCAGCTCATCCCCAAGATACCCAGAGATCCGGTGATCTAACACCATTACCTGATCTCAGACTTCATTAATCAGCCGTCAATTGTCAATTATGGCCTCACAGTTGTCATGAATGAAGGAGAAGGCTGCATTATAAAAAGTTACAAGGTAGGTATGTAGGGCCTGGGTGAGCCCCAGTTGGCAGGAGCCTTCTTGACGGTGCAACCCTACCAGTTGGATTAGGTGATGGATAGTGAAGTGAACAAATGGCAGAGGTAACGTTCAGGGCCCAATGTTAGTTCTTCTGGCAGCAGCTGGGCTGAGCCGTAGAGGTCCTGCATGTTAGAGAGAATGGCGGAGGCGTGGGAATGACTAGTGCAAGCACCCGCAGAGTAGATGCCATTTATTAGTTGTGAGATTACCTCATTAAGGTTTTTGTATTGAAGTTGGTACTGACTTCCACCAATAGAAGGCATGGTGAATTGGAAGCCGGCTCAAAATTCTAATATTTCAGGTTGAGCAGCCAGTATTTCATGCCGCAAGGTACTAGCTCATTGGGCAACGCTTCTTAACTGACCAGCAGTTTGGTCTTCTAGGATGCTAGTATTTTCCATCATGATAGACGTTTTCACTTGGGACAGCTTGGAGCCCCCTGTAGTGAGCACCACTCTTGTTGATGCTACAGTTCTCTAGACTGGCTCTAAGGTCCAAAAGTGGCTCAAAGCTGCTAATTCACAGAAAAAAGGTCAAGAAAGAAGCGGAAAGTTGGGTAAGTTATCAAATAATTTATTAGGCTTAGAAGGATTCGATATTTATAGAGTGTGTTGGGACTCAGTGACTGTCAGGGCCTCATCCGTTCAGGATCTTTACTGATCTTCTGGAATGGCCTCCTAATGGGCATCCTCAATGGATTGTGTCACCCACCTGACCAAATTGGTGAAAACGCCGTCTCATGTGACTCCAAAATTGGGGAGGGGGTTCCTGAAGCCGATTCACTTTGGGTAGGTTCAGAAACTGATTCAGTATGGCCTGATCCATAAGTGAGGAATTGGATTCCATCGCAATCTCAAATTCTGACATTATTGCCTGATCCTTCTGATCTTCCATTAAACCAACTAAAATTT
Organism: Massospora cicadina; assembly: GCA_022478985.1. Classification (NCBI taxonomy): domain Eukaryota; kingdom Fungi; phylum Entomophthoromycota; class Entomophthoromycetes; order Entomophthorales; family Entomophthoraceae; genus Massospora; species Massospora cicadina. The sequence continues at coordinate 37,288 of JAKSZP010018690.1, forward strand.
CACATGGAACAACCATCATTATGCTGGGTTGCAAATTGATTGGCAAACCAAATTCGTCCAATGACTAAACTCATGAACCTTAAAGACCTCCTCAACTGAGGTCAAGTGTAAATATGCCACTATTTGATTCTGCCAGATTTGCATTGGTTCATTATGTAAATTCGCTAAAAAACCTTGATCTCCCCATGGCCTAGAAGTATTTTGCCTAAAGCCACATGGGGCTCAAACTGCAATTGCTGATAAGGGCCAGTAACTTCACCTAGAGTCCATCTGGCACGTTGACTACCAATTCGGTGTTCTCTATTACTTGGTGACTGGAGGGGATAGATATTGCCCCAGCTGCTCTGAGAGGAAGCCGTTGATATTTATATATCTGGTGGAGAAGGGCCCAAGTCTTACCCTTTAGTTGATGGTAACAAGCCAAAATCACCCCATCACCGTAGGCCAGGTTGGTATGGCCCTTGTGCACCAGATCCTTCTGCACTCCGCTGGAGGCAAAGTAGATTGGGATTCGCTGACCCAGTATTATGTTGGTCTCCGTCATCATATCAGTTACAGCCTTGAAGTGGTGCATGAAAGCAGTTAATTAACAGATTTTAAGTACTGTTGGGTAGCACTATGGCTGGAGCTACAATAACAATTGCCCTAAACTGCAAGGGTAACACGCTGTAAGCTCCCTCAGAGACCTCGCTTTCCGCACCCACAGTCCCATACACCATATGATGTTCCACGACAGGCTTTAATGCCAACTTTGCCCCCAACTTTTTGGACACTATGTTAACTTGAGTGCATGTATTGATTATAGCGCTGATACGGGTTTTTACATTGACAATGTCACAGCATGTACACTCAGAAAAGGAAGACAACTGAATGGATAAAACTTGAATATCTAACATATCTCTACTCCCCAGAAAGCCCATAATACCCTCCCTGAATTTAGGTTACGCTTTCACAATATCATCCACAGAGAGGGCAGCATTCACCCTTTTTAAGAGAGGCGCATCAGAGGACGTTTCAGATTCTGGTGGTTGACACAAAAATAAGCCTTCAACAACCATCAGATTGGGCTAATTTCCTTTCAATGCTCAAACTAATACCTTAACTCTCACCTCAAAGCCTATTGTGGTTACACAGTTTGGGTTGAATATCTCAGATTAAATTCAGTCAAGTACTTCATCAATAAGATCAGGCTGAATACTCTTGCACATTAAGTCAATTAGCTATGCATCAAATATCAGCAATTGTTCCTGCTTATTGGGAACATAATCAAAAAACTAGTATACAAAATTGTTCAGTTATGACCCAATGTTAACGTTTAAAAGTCCCATGGACCATCAAAAGAACGAAAAACATAATCAATTTCCCGACCTAAGGTGAAATTTGTATGTCAATCCACATAATCAGCACGATAGCACTTACACATGGACTGCCCAAAATGGAGTACCTAGTGCTTCAAGAGAGAGGCCTGCTGACATCCCAATTAGGGGTACATCATCTACTTTATATGATTCAAGAATTTCAAAGAAGCTGTATTTCATCAGCAGTATGACGAAACTCATATCAAGAAGATCCTAGGACAATTTTGCATGTTTTTATCGCAATTTTTGTCCATGAAATCCTCCCTATTTTGAGAGTATTTTGCTACTAATAAACCATAGAAATGGTTTCAGTCATATCAGTTAAAGGGCCAAACTGAGGTGGTAAAATTTCTGTTGAAATTGTGTGTTTGAATGTGGCCAGGAGATGCCCTAGAGATTTAAATACCGGCGCCTAGCCTAATGACTGATTATCAAATAAATACCTTCTAATAAAAGATATTTTATTTCATCTCAATTCTGGTTTTCTCACCTGTATCTTTTCTTTGGAGAAGTTTCTACAAGCTGGAAGTACAAAATCCCCAGCTTATATCTATCTCTGCATCAGAAGTTGTTCCCAATTACAACATAAATATTGATCCCAAAATCAACCAGAAAAGTCAGGGCTATTTCAATAAGCCTGTGAGTTCTGAACAGTCAGAATACCATAAGTCAATGGCAAAATCAAGGATTTTTTGGCTGAACATCTTCCCAGTTAATAGTGCAGGAATCTAATTATCAAGCAAGCTATTCTCAGAACTTCACAGGACGGATCAAGCTCCTCTGTAGAAATTTGGTCAAACAGTTGACAGGCATAAGGCTTTGGGTGCTCCTGGGGCTGTCTTCCACTGTGTCCTTGTTCTGTGCTCATGTCAATACATTCACCCCATCAATTGGCTGCTGATATAGGAATGTGTCATCATACTAAGTCTTCCTCTACATCTACATTGATAGGTTCAGGTTAGACGTTTGAGGTTGTAATAGCGGAAATAGAGAGTCCCATCTCTATTTCACTATGCCTTTTCCCTGATAGCACTGATCATGCTGTATGTGATGGACCAGATGGACCAGATGGGTGGGGCAACCCCATACCAGGTGCCCCAGCTGACCACATTTATATCAATTGACCCCATTGGGCCTGCACCCATGATTGTTGAAAGATGGCTCACGCCAAAAGTTGGACTGGGGTCAATTGACATAAACAGTTCCAACCTAATATGGGAACTGCTGATGGCAACTCAGTTGAGGTGCATAGTGATAGTAAAGGTCAGGGATTACTAAGTGAACTCTGAGCAGGGTGAGGTAATTTTTACAAATTAGAAAATTCAGCAACAAATTTGGCAGGCTTCCACTCTGTATAGGGTGGAGAAAAGGTAGTGGATAGATGGTGCAAAATACAAATTATTTTAAGCAAGGGCACATCATCCTCTAAATATGGAGCCATAAAGTTGTACAACTCATAGTATGGCTTCACTGTAGAGGTCATTGCAATATACACATCTGTTTTGGATAAATTTCCCTGCCACAATTAACACATGACCTTCTACCATAAATTGATCAGCAAATGTGGTGAGGGTCTTGTTATGCTGAGACCCAATGGTCAAGAAGTCTGCCTTCTTGTCAGGTGAACAGCAAGTAAGAATTAGACTGGCCTGCCAGCCAGGGTGCCAGAGCACCTGAACAGCAAACCAGAATGCCCAAGGCACTGCTGCTGATATGACAAATATGGAACTGGAAAGGAGTTTCACCAATATATGCCAGTGAGCCAGAATTTTGTATAGGCACAAAATAAAGTACTAGATGCACACAGCCATTAACCTCAAGGGGTACGAGAGTATCAGCGGATAAGGCGGCTTAATTCTCAACATATAAAAACTAGATTTTGGGGAAGGTTTTTTAATGGAAAATTAAAGGAAGAAAAATTGACCAACAATTTTTTCAGTGCAATGTGACTTATTAAATAGTAGTCAATTTGAAGGGAAAAAAGCTGGGATTGGGTCCCGCAAGTTTGACCTAAATGGGAAATTATTTGGGAATGGGTGGGTTAGTTCCCTGGGAACTGACATCAAAATTTGGTGGTAGCTGAGTTGCTGTCAGTTTGACCTCAAACGTCCTAACCAAGGCTCAACTACATTTCTGATGGTTGGCATGATGGCATTTGGCCCAATGAGCGGTGGGAATCCCCCAAGGCTACCCCACATAGGGGTGGGCCCATTTGGTTGGGAACAGGTTTGGGACACCCAACCTGCCTGTGCTTGGTCACTGGGCCATTTGTTCAGTCAGTGGCATTGCATCAGGTGCAACATCCAATTTTCCAGAAGGAAGCTTCAAAACCTCATCAATGGTGTCTGATGCTATTACCTGCCCATTGGGGGTGATGCCCAATGGATTTGGGAGGGGAGATTTTTTCAATCATAATGTTAACTGAATCATAACCATCGGGCATTCTGGCTGATAGATCAGTCTTCATACCTTTTTGAACATTTGAAATCTGAGCATCAGGCTGATTGCCACTCAAATTAGTTAAGATTGATTTCATTTTGGCAATCTCAGTGCAGATTTCACTGATTCCTTGTAGCAGTTCTGCTGAGGAGAGTGTGGGTACCAGAAGCAGGATCTGAAGTGGGAGGGCTGTTACCCAGCACCCATCTACCATGTGAGCAAGATTGCCCTGAGTAATGAGGGGTATGGTCATCCTCTTTGGTACCTTCTTGCTCAGGAACAGGAAAATAGCCTGATCAACACCCAGAGGATGTTCCCCAGGACTTACACTTCTGCTTCAACATCTTTGCAGTACCCCTGAACAACCACAGCACCATATTCTTTACTTCCTGGTATATAATAGAACTGTTTGGAAGGTAGCAAATAACTTGGTCAGCACTCTCAATATCCAAGGTGGATATCAATAATCTTGCTTTCCACTGATTTGAAGCTCATTCTGTTGCAAACTCAAATTGCTTGAAGAACCCATGAATATTCTCATAACAATAGAATGGAGGCAGCTTATTGCTACAGACCTTTTGAAGAAGCTCATCCTGCCTTTTGAGTACAGCATCCAAGGCAAGTTTGAGTTCTGCATATTCAATGGGTGCAACATGTGGTGAAGATCCTCTGTTAAAGCAAGCCTGATGTGCCATGGTCAATAACTGAATATTTTTTTATTTAAAATTGATCAATGGATACCCCTGTAGTGAGCACCACTGTTATGAATTTGGCAGTATAGCAAAGATACGCCAGGGGTTTTGCACAGGGTTACACCCACTGAGCAATAGGACTGACAATATGAAGATTGTCATCCTCAAAACAATGCAATAAACTTTCAATAAATATAGAACAATTGCCCCAATGGCACTTCTTTAATTAGTCTAATATTTCAGCAAATCCTTCCTAGTCAACTCACCCTCTTCTTACTAACAACCTCCCTTATTCGATTGTCGCATCTTACTTATATCTCAGCAACTTCAGATGATACCATTTCCTCAGCTTAGTAATTTGTTCTGTCATATCTCATTGGTTCTGGCAGATTTCATCATTATTAAATTCACAATCACCTAGTTCGAGGAAATTTACCAATTATTTCTTGTGCATCGACATTTCCTAACTGCCTAATCACTATATCTTTGGTGGAATTCCTCCTATACTCTGAGGTCAACTTTGCTCATCAACTCGGATACTTGATAATACTCATATAGGCTTGATCATAATGATTAACTAATGATCCACCAGTGGTTATTTTGGCTTATTGTTCAATCATATAGATTCCTTGACATTCATATTTTTTATAGTTTTCATGGTTAAAAATGAATTTAAAAACCTTACTCTCTTGATAACCCAAAATTCAAAATGCGTACACATGCTAAATTTTATATACAAATGTATTTTGATTGTGAGAAATAATTTTTTTACTATGGTTTTCAAATTTGAATTGTTTTATAATATAAAATTATTATGATAAAAGTAAAAATGATATTTTATATATTAGAAAATAAATAATTAAAATTTTCTTGGTGGGTGCCTACAAACTAAGAACCTCCATGCCAAATTTCAAATTCCTCTTATGCGGTTTAAGAGAAACAACTTTGAGAATCGGCTTATTAGAAGTAATATATGTTAGAATCGCTGTTTTTTTAGTACTAGGTAGTCCCATAGAGTAGCTAATTTTATAGTTTTCTAATATAGCTGAAGTCAAACTGGGCTTTCACATATTTCCCAGCTTAATCTTTAGCCTTCAAGAAAGTTCGTCTTATCTTAAATAAATTAATATTATAATTTAAAAGACTGATATATGTCACGTCAAATTAATTGTTGGTTCTATAAAAGATTGAATAATTTTAAATTAAAAGGCTCCTCCTATATGAGTCAGAATAGCTTCGCTTATGCTTAGATTCGACTCAAATTGGCCAGCCTAGGGTAGATGAATTCACATCAAATCAACAATTTATGGCTTGGTATTTATTAAAAGGGTGGATAAAGGTATGGCATCAATTAAAGCAGAAGCAATTGCATTTATTAAGCGAACCTTCAGTTCAAAAAATCGCAAGCCATTGATTAATAATAGATTTCTCATCACTTGATGCAATATCTATTTAAATTATCAAATCAAGCATTCAGATTAATTTGCTTCAATGCCTTAAGCGGTTCTATCAATGCAAAGTAAAAAGATTAATCTGTCCGCGCGAATGGAGCTTCAAATGCATTCGATCGAATTTATTCGATGACAGAGCAAACCAATCAATGTGCAATGTATTTTATTAAAAAATTAGTGGTAGCAGGTACCACCCTGCTTAGGCAACCACACTATCTTACTTTTATTTTTATTCCACATCATTTTTTTAATAATGAGAAGAGAGGATGGGAGGAAACGATGTTTCATCCTAGCCAGTACGAGATTCGAACCTGTTTTGCCAGTTAATACTCCACATAGCTTGTGGTTACAGAAGCGTGCAACTGCTCCGGTGAATGTGCAGATGTATGATAGCAGGTGATTGATGGGTGTAAAATTCGAGTATCAAATGCGAATTCGGAAGTTATCCGAACTTGGCTAATTAGCCAGAATGGCATTTAACGTTAAAGGATAGAATCCCAGTAAGTTTATTGGGCTCAAATAAATATTAATTATAAATGGGGCGGATTCGATTCGATTTTCGGGGAACAAGATTGATGCCCCTTGCAGTTACTTCCATAAGCGGCTTGATGGGCGCGGATACACTTGTTGGTTGCGATGTGACGGTCATAAATATCCTTCCGATAGAAGCCCATGTTGCAGGGCTTGCAGCTGAATTCTCGATCAATGCGGTGGGTGCCCATGTGCCGTTTTAAAACAAATTTGCGATCGAAGCTCTTTAGGCAGACGGGGCATTGAAAGGTGCGGGGCCGCTTCGACACGTGATCCTCGTTACGGGGTTCGGAGCCCCATAGTAGGTCGAGGTTGCAGTTGGGGCTGAAGTTTGGGGTTTGGTCCCATCCAATGCTCTCAGAAGAGGAGAACCGCTCACGAGTGAAAAAATAAGGCAAGGCGGCCATGTCCTGGGACGGCACAGTAAGCTTGGGAGGATCTTGGGGATAATCCATGAGTTGCATTGCGTAGGATAAACTGATGTCAGGGTAAGTGAAGGGGAACATGAAGTCTTGCTGGGTGCTATATCCCATGTTAAATTGGTTGTCCATTCAATTAATTAATACAGCTTGTTTCCTAAACAATTTTTTGAATTGTTCTTTACCTTTCCACAACTTATATACCCCATGTTTATGCTAATCTTAAATGCATTTGTAAATGATGTGATGTATTTGGATCGCATCAAAATGCTACTAGGTTTCACTCTCATTTACTATCCATCTTATGAGGTTAACGATTGATTTGTTGAACATGGCATGATTCCTCATTAATTTCCCCAATGTCCAACGATGAATGCGCTGGGGTGAGTGAAGATTATGATTCAGATAATAGCTGCAAAAATATGCTTAGGTGACTTGGACATATAAAGTTCAGTTATTACTCATATCATTAAGTCAATACTAGCTCACAAGAACTTACCCAATAGACTTGCGAGGATCAAAAGTGTCAGAGATACTTAAGCTACTTTATCAAACTACATTAAGTTATTTATTGGCAAATTAATTATACATGAATTCATGCCTGAATCTATCTCCTTTAAATGTTATATTCATCAATCGATTAAAAGAAAGCTATACAGCCTTAGTTTAAACTGATTGGTCCAATTCTATTTAATTGGTTTTATTTGGTGACAAAAGTATATCAAATCATAAATAAACGAAACAAAAATTTATTTTGGCTTTCACCCAATTTTCTCCTTTACGATGCACATAACAATAAAATTTGTGTTACAACTGCAATTTCATTCTTGTCACTCTCAAAATTATAATTATTTTATATCCCAATACCAACTTCACATTTCAATTTAAGCTACTAGTTGTTAAGCAACAAATAAGCAGCTGTAAACATCCTGACTTGATACCAAAAATTAATATTACTCATGGTAAAACTAGAAATCTAATATTTTATAGTTCAATATATATAAGATTTATAAGTTTATATGTTTACTAAGAATAAATAATATTTAGGTATTTAGTAGATACTTATATTTAATAATTAAATTAAACAGAAATATGATGGTGTGATCAGAAATATAATTAATATGCATTTTTAAACCTTCAAAATCAATTTCAATAAACCACTGAAAAATCTAGTACTAAAAAAATAAACCACTGAAAAAGGTACGTAATAATATTTATTATTCCCCCTCGGGTTGGGACCATCTAGTACTAAAAAATAATATTTATTATTCATTGCACATTATAATAGTTATATGAGCATGTCTGATATCATGATTACTCAATTGTTAATCATAAAGCAAATATAGCTTTAGATGAAATACTAAGCTAAGATAAGTTATACATACTCTTACTTCAGCCTGATACTCTTAATCCTTCATAATTAGTCCATTGTAATCTGTTTGAATTTTTATCAATTTTTTGCTCACTAACTTAAGGAGCTTATAAGTTGCCTTAGCTATCCCTTTAATACATGGTTCACATTCTATACAATCATCATATGATTCTACAAACTAAGCTTGTTTTTTGGTAATTTATAGTATCATATTTATCCCCTGCTTTTAAGCTATATATATCCATATTTATTGTTTCTAGAAACGATTACAAAATTTTATACGTTATATTTCTACTAAACTTACCAATTACTATTTGTATGATGATTGGAAAACATAAATAATTTAATTGAGACTGACGCTGCAATAGCAACTAAAATTTTTAGTTTGCTTAGGTTCACCCACCCTATTATATGTACCTATTAGCTATTTGAATTAACACCATATAAAATTTTAGTAAGATATTATTACCTTATGTAAAGTTTTTTAACGATACTGAGAATTACTCTATATAACATAAGCAATGGACTTCATTTTACTTTCTTTTTGGCATAATTTCTTACCATACATCATACTACTTCTACTGTTTGTTTCCCAAGTTTCTTGGATTTAATTAATTTTCCATTTTTAATAAAGTTATATACAGTTTTTGTCTCTATCTTAACCGTAGTAAAAAATTCAAATAAACTACCATTTAGTATATAGTTACTGTATCAAATACCAATAATAGCACCAAAACTGCCTTTTCCTCTTTCACATCAATTTACTATTCCATCATCATCATCCTTGAACTAAGTAAATTATTCTTATCATCATCAGTCTAATTAATAAAAGTTGCTCACAGGAGGTGCTAGAACTTAGATTAAAAATATTTAGGTCAACAAATCTCAAGATTTGTCACTAGAAGTGCCACAATATGATGATATTTTTATGCTTTTCAGTATCTTATCTGAATAATCAAGCACAACAATATCCAAAAGAAGCAAAGCCCGGATAATACTAGATTCTGGGAATCTTTGATGGAGGTTAAGTTACTTTGGGTCCTTAGTATAAATTGAAAAGCAGTAAAGGCTTCAAATATGGTATCCTAAATTTTAAACGTTGTGTTTCAAAAGCCATAGTATTTCAATATGTCATTATATCAATTATAAAGTTTAAGTACATAAGGATCCAGTTTTGACTATTTGATAGTTCAAATATCTAAATTTGGGCATAAACCAACCAAAAATCAAAACTTATAGCCTATCATGCCCTATATTTACTCCTAAGCTTGGGCCTAGTTCTAAAAGAAAATACAAATTTTGGTTGATATATAAGCAGTATAGCTTAATTCTATGGTCCCCTATTTTTTGCTCAACTATGATCACTTTATTTTTATACCAACTGTAAAAATTTACTCTTGGTTGATTATCAGTTGTCAACCCAGTAACCTTTCTACTGCACAGGTTCAATTTCCTCATGCGCTTCACGTTGTATAGAATGTATTATCTGATAATAGTATGGAGACTATTATCTGAAGTTGAGTTTGAACTATTATTAGGCCCAACGCTTCTGCCAGTACTTCCAATTAAATACTTGATAAGTCGTACTTGAAGGGATTTGTTCCCTATATTCCTGTCTACCTGATCTTTATCCAGATACCCTGGTGACAGTCTCTTTTGGCCCAACACACACTTTGGCAGCTATCCCTGATTGTGGTTCCTTTGTCTCTAGATCCCCACTTAGATCTCTACTCTTCTCTCTGAGAGTCACTCAATTATTGCCTTCTGCAATAATATCCTTGAGATAGAAAATCACACTGGATGCTGATAGTCTAACTATACACTGAATCAACAATATTACTAATACTAATAATACTAATAATAATGTTTTTTATTATGGTAAATCTTAGGGTATTATATAGTAGGGGATTTGGCCATCTAACCCTCAGTTGACACCTCTTCAATGAAACGGCAGCTGTTGCCATTGAATCACCCTTCCCTGTCTCAGCAGTGATGGTCTTCCCCATCCTGGATAGGATTCCATCATTGGACATCCTCAAGACCTCAAACGGAAAGAGTTGGAAAACGTGTCCCTAATGTTATCCTCTTGATCCAAGCAAACCTACCATAATTGACTAGCAACCTGCTTAGGTAATGAGACTTATTACCCATTATGGCAGGTCACTACACCAACTGATCAATTCACTAGTTGCAGGCAGCATCACTCGCCTTACAACTTGCTATTTATTCTCAATCAGTCAGTGATGAAACCTGACTGATCCCAATCAGTACACCTGATAGTTAATCACTATCAGATGCCCCTATTTTTTCAGCTACTCCACCCAATGAGATCTTAGGTATTCATCTGGATCAATCCCTGACTGATATGACCAGGTGAATAATCCAAAATCCCCCAAATTTGGTTCCTCTGAAACTTGGGCCAACCAATTTCTAATTCACTTCACCTTAGGGAATTTTCCCCTAGCAATACCAGGTATCTAGCAGGCTGGGAATATGGACAAAAATCTCAACACCAACTGTTGGACATTTGCCCTCACAGCTGAAGAATAAGAATGTTTTAGGTTGAATTCAGCCAAAAAGGGTAAATGTCAGCCATTTGTGATTTTCTGATGTTATGAAGAGGTATTTTATTAATGATAAAAATGAAGATATCGAGGAAATCAGCCAAAAGACTTTGGCTGATTCTCAATGGAACCCTGTTAATTGGGGTAACGCTAGTTCAAAATCTCTAAGGGCACCAAGCCTAAAATTGAATGGTCAGATTACTCTGACCACATGACGTACTTTGGGGTTACCATTGGAAGGCACTCCCCTCACCACAACAAAGTCCTTCAATGCACCTATGTAAAGATCCCCCTTTTATAGGCTTGGCGGGGTTCCCTAGGTGAAAGAAATTTCTCAGATGGGAATTGCTCAAGTTCATAAAAACGTTACCTCATGGGTACATTTTAGCCAATCAGAATTCCTCTTCTTTCATTCCGCTGCCCTAAAGCGAGTTCCCAAGTTGTGATATGCTATTCCTTCATATTTTCTAATTCTGATTAGGTTAAGCTATTCCAAACATATCCGCAAATTCCCCTTGACCCTTGAAATACCTTAAATACTAAATGGTCAGATGTCAAGGGGGGTCATTTTTCCCCTTTTATTGCACTCCTAATAAAATTCATAAAAATCCACTTTTATTAGAGTTTTTTATTCAACTAAAAATTTTTTGTGGAAACCAGCCAGTGTGAGGCACCAGCAAGCAAAAATCAGCTGGTTTCCAACACCAACTTAGAGTTATTAAAAAATAATATCTTTGCAGTATTTCTCAATATTTACCAAGTCAACAGACAATGACACCACCCAATTACTTCTATTTGATTTAATAGTTCCTAGTTGATCTGAAGGGGTGAAAAAAGCCTTTTTTCTCAGGCTCATATGGGTTCTCATAGTATCCCTATTCCTGGCATAGTCTAACTTACTGAAACATGTAACCTCTTACTAGTATAAGTTAATTCCATTATAAATGCAATATAGTTATCCTCAAATATAAGTCTTAAGTTGAAAATATAAAATATTACATTATCTCATACCCCCTAACAATAGAAAACACAACTTTCAGCAATTTATCTATTAATAGGTTCCAAAGCATATCTAAAAATTCATAGATCTTGATCTAAACCTATGTATAGTAAATTTTGATATGCAAAAGATAAATCAGTGAGACTTCTATCCATAGATTCTATAATCTAGCCCATAGTGATAGCGGCTGTAATGACTTTAGAAAGAAATTACTAGATTACTTCTAAAGAAAAAAGTTATTTATCTACTCTATTCTATGCTAAAATACTTATAACGCAGATATAAAAATTTAAGCGGTGCATCAGTACACTTTAATTTCTCTATGTAGATAAACAGGAAGGTTATAATGCAATACTACTATTTAAGATTTTTGCAAGGCTTTACATGCACCCAAGGTCAGCTTTAAGCACAATGCGGATTTTTGCTCAGAAAAACTTATAAGCTCTGGACTTATGTAGAATAAGGTCATCTTGATATTTAAATATAATTAGTTTCTAATCTAGTTGATTCTATAGTCACCAATAGAGAAACTTGAAACTAATCAATATTAGTAATTATAAGCTGTGAGTTGCTGACTTAGCTATCAAACCTAGAAATAAAGCTTCCATAAATGTAGTCTATTATATTACCCTATATTGAGACATTAATTATCTGGAGTTATAGAAAGTAAGCCAAGACTTAGGAAGGCCATTATGGAATCTTCTTGAAAAGGACTTAATAATCAGTTTATCTGGGTTTTATCAACAAATTTATAAGGTTAATTATATAGCTTTAAAGCCCATATAACTTTACATAACGTGGAGTTTATTTTCTAATCTTGTTTATTTGAGGTAGGATAACCATGGGACCAACACAACCATGAAGATTTTATTAAATGAAAGAAGGAGAAAACACACACATGATCCTTGAATCCTCAGGACAGTATATCTGACACCATCCCTGTAATCAGGGGTAGGGGGTATGGGACATGGGGCAAGCCTTGAGGATCTTGGGGTGACATACTGATATTGCATACATGGGAATGATAGTCATCTTCCAGGAACCAAGTAGTCCTCCATGACTGGACTAGGCAGTGCCATTTATGAGGCATTATTATATAGAACCAATACTGGACTTACAAGTTAGATGACAATAAAACCGCGCCTGTGTTTTGGGCTTGGTGGGGGAAGCCTTGTTGATAGCTTGTAAAAATTTTAGTATGGATGGACTAATATGCTGTAGCTTCTATCAAGGTTTGAGCGCTTGAGGATTTGGGGAAAGTTCCCTCATAGTGATTAATTGTGGGTAGGGTAGAATGTACTAGGTGCAGGAAGCTGGAACATATGAGGAACTTTTTTCCATATTACTTTAGATGAGGGATAGCCCTCTATCCTATGGGCGAGAAATTATAGCTGACACATACTGGACAAAGGTATATAATTGCGTTGGAGTTATCTGCTATACAATATAGACTTTGAAAGGCACTTCCATAAATGAGTATTAGTTTTTGGCTGGAGTAAGTGGTGATGAGTATAAAACCACATTTTTATCTGATCCTGGGAGAGTAAGAGAATTCTAATTGATCCAACATATCATTTTTCTAGAGTAACCTTATTCTTGGGGAGTAAGAATGCTGGAGTCACTGGCACACTATCAAAAAGTTGGAGTATCTTAGGTTTGCCTCTTGAAAAGTTGATTGCGGGTCAAGATGGTGGAAGCTCCAGTTGAATGGTTGATAACACGTCAAATATCGTTAAATGTGGAAGGGTGTGGTTGGGGGCTGCTGCATTGGGGTAAGATGCAAGATAGTGCATCAAAGTTTTGGGCGAAATAGAATTTTCCAGCCCCAATGCCCTTGCAAAGTTGCCTCTTACTGCTTTTGACCAATGGATAACATTTGGTTTATGACACGTTACCTGAACAAGACATTTTTTAAAATATGGGTGGTTATTTGGTGGTTTCAATGAGATCCGTGCCAAATGAGGAACATGGGTCAAAGAGCTTGCCAATCTTATTTGGTTCCCTTTGAACATCCAAAAACCAGTATTGTAATATAGAACATAATGAGTTGAAAAAGATAAAAATGGTATGGAATGAGCAAATGTGCCATACTTTTTAAAACATCAGGGTATTTGATAATGCAATTTTCCCCACAAGCCCAGTTGAATGGTCATGAAGGATGGCTGCACGGTTTTAGATATTGGATAAAAGATTACTTTTCATAACTATAGACGTGTATCCTCCAGAGTTCAGCCATACACCTAAAAGACAAACAGGCTGATTATATGAGATTGCCTGGAATGGGTCAATCGACCATCAGGATGAAGGGCGGCGAGAAGTCTCATTGGACCACTGAAGATGGTGCTTGCCAAGGAGTATAACCTCAGTCTTGTGGCAATTGAACTTGGCATTACTTACTTGTTCATATTAACTGATGATAATCTCAAGGTGAGTAAGCGTCTTATGGGTTGGAAACACCTACAATACATATCTGCAAATTCAATACTTTGAAAGGGTTCTGACCTGGAGAGAAAATGACTTTCAGGGTCTGATCTATGACTAACATAAATAGATAAGCACCAAGATGTACAACAAATAGTTAAGAGGATTGCCCTGTTTTTAAACCACGCCGTGGGATAAATGGGGTCATCAATAAGCCCTGGGCCAAGAATGGCCATGGTAACTGACTCAGGTGAAAGCATCACTCAGTTAGTAAAAAGAAGTGGAAGGCAGAAAGTTTATAGAGTTGCTCCAAGATAGATCTAGTGAATGCAATCATATGATTTTTGTTGGTCTAAGTAGATCAGAGCACCATATGACTTGGAAAGGAAAACGTTTTCAACAGTATAAACTGTCCCATATACAGCGGTTAGGGACAAACTCATATTGATTGCATTATATGGCTTTTTGAGCAATCTTACCTCGACGCAAACACTATCTTGGTCTTTATTTTAGAATCCACGTTGGTGAGGAAATTAGCCGTCAGTTTCCCACATTACGTGGGATCACCCTTTTGAATAAGGTGGCCACAAAGACTTTAGACCCACTAGGCAGCAGGCAAGTTTATAGAAGGCTTGATTGATGGAGGCCTTGAGTAGTGGCACAATTAAATTAAAGTGTTTAATCAAATTTATAAGGGATGCCATCTATGACAGGGCTCTTACAGTGAAGCTCCTTGCATACAGCATCATAAAGTTCTACATTAAAGCCAACACTGATGAATCTGGATATTAAGAGGATTATGATTTATTTTTTTTAGAAATGATTGTATGTCCTTTGGGTCACAGTCATTTTTTTGATAAAGGTTCAAGTGATATTAATGACCCATTTCAGTTACCTCACTGGGGGAGGAAACAATTGCGCTTGTGCTAGACCAAACTTAGTTACAAGAAGTACCTTGTTTCCATTAAGTAAAGAGGCAATAAGTACCTTGTTGACTTTTCCCCTTTAGTGATCTGCAAGGCGCCAGCCAAGATTCTTAAATGGTGTTGGTGTGCAATATATAGCTCATGCAAGCGAATAGTTGTAATACCTCATTTGTGAGTCCATACTAAGCTGTATCCCCTGCAAAAAGATCTTTTCTCCATATGGGCAAGAGAACGTTGGAGGGAGATAGATGCCACTGTAAATGCATGGTGCTGTCGCGTAGAAATCCACTTTGTAGCAGTAGTGATGTGTTGTTTCATCAGACCCCATGTTACTAAAGGATCTTAGTGAAATAGCACAGCATATGAGGGAAAGAAGCCTGCCAGGACATCCACTGAGAGAACTCCTCTCTTAATATCGTGTCAATATTTGATTTAATCTAGCATGGTTGATTCAGTGATTGGTCAAGTACATCCAGGGTGATTGTACTTAAATGGTGGTTTGAAAACCGCACTATGGCAGTATAAAATTGTATTTTTAGCTTTAAATGTAACAATGGGAGAATATAATCTATGCAGATCATTGACAACAATGTCCCTTGCTATAAATGTGGCCGTGTCATGTGAGATACTCCAGAAAAATTACTGAGGAGGGGATCATATAGTCCTCTGTGATCTTTGAGCACTAAAAGTCAATATGGCCTGGTGTATACTGAAAAGTTAGTAGCCAGCGATCAATTGCAGAATTTGACTAACAGTTGCAATTGTTAGAATAAAAATGTTATCTAGGAGATCAAGTTGGGTTACTTGTGTGAGAAAATCATTGAAGTCAATTGAGTTATTTGAGAAGTGTATGTTAATGAAAGAAAAACCCTCACTATTTCACAATATAGTGACAGATAGTTCCCATTTATTTTGAAATTTTAGAAGTTTTACCACACTAAGCACTTTGGTTGGGCAAGTAATGAACCCGCAGTAACAAGACTAAGTGGAGTTCATAAAGATGAGCTTGTGACCACTTCTCTTCCTCTCCTGCCAATTAAGGTTTTCTTGGCTCCCCAATATATCAGCAGGTAAGTTTTGCAAGGATTTCAGTTTCTTACCCTGGGACTTGGAAGCCCTGAAACCTGCAGCGTTGAGCGCCCCTATTTTCAGTAGGACACCAGGCCTCTCTATGAGAGGTGACCAGGGTTAATAGACCTAACCGCTCCCATAGGACCATCTTTTCTTTGATTGTGAGGACGATGACCAGAGTCAGCTCCTCTTGTGGAAAGTGACGTCATATTTTTACTTGAGAGAGACTTGAAACCAAACTCAGTGTAACCTTTTGAACAATCTAGTTTTCTGAAATGGCGATTATGAGAATAAGATTGATTAATTGCATTATTATCCCAGGAATTGTGTGCTGAATTGTATGTATCAGGATCATATGGATCTAATTATTGCTCAGGGTGATCCGCCTTGAAACTAGATGGAGTTACTGAGTGATGAATGCGTAGGCAGAACACCGATGCAACCACAATCATGTTTTGATTCAGTGAGAAACTAAATTTTGTGCTGCTTTCTTGACTGCCTTTTAAGCGCTTTTTTGTGCTTTTTATTTCTTAGCAAACAAATGGGCCACAACTTTATATATAATGGCTTTACTCCAAGTGTATGGCGTGGAGGCGTCAGTTAAGAGAAAAATAGGGATGCTGGTAGTACATAAGGGTTTCCTCTTCAGGATCTTCCAGTCTCTTTTTATGGCAGGGACAGACATACGCCTTGAGGCGCAGAATTTTGCATTAAGTGAAAATAAAGGCTCCCTTTCAGGGAAAATTGTAAAAGATCATAAGGGATATTACCAGGTAGGTCAAAGTTAGCAACCCATGGGATATAAGACAAGTCTCCAGATTTCTGCGTGGTGATTCAATATCAGCCATAGCATTTGCCAATTATGAGCTTTGGCACTATATAAAAGCTTTTTAATCCAACTTCTTGAGAACCTCATACTGTTCTAAGAGCTTTTCCAGGTTACGTTCAATAATTGTGTGGTGGTACTTAGAGGGTCGTCAAAACTAATAAAGATTGTAGTATCTTTGTTTCAGCGGGTGAGTTATACATGCACTGTGTGACATGTCATGGATTTGATTTTTACCCTTGATCTTTTTGCATCTTCATCAGCCGCATCTTTGGTGGGAAAATAGAGTCAAACCAACCACGAACAAAACCTCCTTTGAGGAAGGTAGCAGATGTGAATAACTCCCCTGAAGCTCTGACACCTACTTAAGAAAATGGGGTCTTCTACCCCGCAATTGACGTGGATGGTGTGGCGCACCATTGACATTGGCAGAGAATGAGTGATCTGGCAATACACATAAATTTTCTTAAAATATAGGTAAAAACCCATAGGGTTTTCTTTGACTCGTCTGTCATTGTGCCAATTAATCACTAAAAACTCATTTAGGGTATGCTTGTTGTCTGGGGGATTAATGTGGCCAATGGACGGGCCCCCTTTAGCTACATCAGTGCATGGGCATTAGTTCTTGGTAATCATAATACCATCGTTCCCTAAGATTCATTAAATGTCTTTGTGATTAGTTAAAAATTAAAAATGGTCTTTAGCAAATAAGTGTTGCTGACAAGATAAAGATTCTCCCAGATATTAAGAACAATAATTTTAATAGCCTTAGTACGTCCAGTACCCAATAAGCAGATTTTTAGCATCTGAAGCTATAGTAATTCCAAAATTATGGTTAAATTAATCTTCAACTGCTGTACTCTTGGACATAAATCTAGGAAATCCAGAATCTATTGGCCAGTTCCTTTAAAGGATAAACAATTATTAATTGTATTATCATTGGCGGGCTTCCTAGTGGGTTTGTTTGTCACCAGGGAATTGCACTTTAGCAATAACTTACACCAGACAAGATAAAGAAAAGCACACTTTATTTACTTAAACAAGGTAGTATTTATAGTCTATGAAGGGGCGCACATTTGGTGAGGATATTGGTGCTTAGGATTGGTGAAATCTTCCCTAATCCTTGAGGGAGCCTTGGTTTTAGGTCATAAAAGGGATGTGACCCTTTGCCCCCTTTGAGAAGGTTTTAGATCTGGTTTGACCCTCTGTATCTTTAGAGACAATATCCCACTAAAAGGATCACCAGGCGGTAGCTTCCATTAATTGTTAGCAAAATCAGCCAAGAGTCAATGCATTTCTGATCTGACTTGAATTTGATCTTTCCAGGCAATACCTCATAAGATATTGCCAAGGGGGTATGTAACTCCAAAGAAACCTCCAATGGACCTAAATAATGACAGTCCCCATATTGACTGAAGCAATGGAAAATTTGGGTCCATAACAGTATATCAAATTGATAGGGGTCAGACCACAGTACATTAAGCTTATGGACTTTTCCTCCAGGTCAGTGTTTATTGAATAGTTCAAAGTCCCACAATTGTTACACAGGTATGAATGGTTTTTGTATTGATATTTTAGTTTCTATCTCTGGTAATTTTTCCTAGGGATTTTGATACCAAATCCTTCAGTCTAAAAATCTCCTTTGCCAAATCCTCATGTCTAATTTGATGGTGTCAGGAGTAGAAGTTTCTAAGATGGATTGGACGCTAGAGGGTAACATGGTGTCCCAAATGTATAAAGCCTTGAATGTGGACATCCTAATAATACAGTGGTAGCTACCCAGTAAGCCATCAGATCTCCAAGGGGATACTAATTACTTTGGTTTGATCAGTTTGTGTAATTTTCTTGGAGAATAGAGATGAATTATTATTAGATTTCTCTATAGCCCCATTAGTGGAGGGTGGTAGGGGCCATGTTGGTTTTTGAGGATTTACTCGCTTATTGATTGGATTTCTGCTTTGGTAGTTGGGAGAAATTTGGCTAATAAATCCTCAATTTTGACATGATATATGTCCTATGACTGGGGGGGTATGTTCAAGTATAAGATCATATCTGACGATCCTAAATTACTATGGGTGTGGATTGTATTTGCATAGGTTGACCAATAAAATCAACTAGATCTAAAATGAATTATTGTAGATAGTGATCAGTAAATTTAGTATAGGTTTACCAATTAAATAAACTAAGTCTGAAATGAATTATTGTAGATGGTGATCAGTAAATTTACTATATATTGACCAAATCAAATCAACCAAATAAATAAAATGAGGTAATATAGATAAACATCTGAAAGTTTACCATATAATTGACTAATAAAATCAACTAATTAAAAACTATAAGAAAAAACTGCCTCCCGAGTTCAATCCCGGTAATGGACTTTGGGTAGGGGACGATTTTGAAAGTGTTGGTTTTGCGCGCCAATGCCCCAAACCGAGATAGCGAATAGCAAAGGCGGTCCATGGAGTTCCTGGCCTATCATACGCCGCGCATGGAGGTTTTCCGGGTTTTATCCTCCTTTCCCATTTTCTTCACTTCCCTAATCGGTGCGGTATCGTCCCCAGGTTGGCCCACCTCGAATAAAATTAAATTAAAAAATTAAAAAAAACTACAAGAAAAAATGCTAACCTTATACCTAAAACATTAGACTAATAAATTCAACTGAACATTTTTATATATCTCATATAATATTTGTGTCAAGTTTATCTAATATTGATAAATAGTCTAGAAGTAGGTGTTGAAATATACATGCATTATAATATTTACTTATAAGATGATTTCTTAAACCATCATAACTAAAATGCTATCTAATTTAATCTAACTTAAATAAATTTGAATCTATCTACCAGCTACTTGCCTACTGTCATATACAGTTTTAGTTAGGCTAATACAATCATTACTAAAGTAATCTAACCATCTCTGGTAATATTTTTTAAAAGTTAAATGACAAAACGCAATGATAGTATCCTATCATAACAGTAGATAAAATGTTAAGAAAGTTTCTAATAAACTTCGGCCATAAGGCATATATCATGCACTTAATTTTTTTACCATAAGCTAAACTTTAATCATTTTTTTCTTTAATATTGGGAACTAAACTGTGCCAACATTCTTACAAAAAAGAGTTCACATGCTGTACTAAAAAACAGCACTATACTATTGCTTATATGATTGCTGAATAAAACCTAACTATAGCCAACATTATTTTAATTAGCTTCAATCATCCCCACTTGAGCTACTCCCTTATGGACTTAATTTTTTAGACAGACTCTACCAAGTTGCAAAATACTTCAAATATCTCATAAGCACCTTCCATATTGATAGTGCACAACTACTACTCTAGGCTGAATTTGATGTTCAGGTAAGGACTACAGCACATGTTTATCCATTTCAGGACAAAAATCAAGATGGATTTTAGAGCCTACATCATAAAGTCCTTAGCCCAATTCATAGTGCATACTAAAGCAATATGCAGTTGCTCAAATCTCCACAGTCAAAAGATTTCCATATTCCTTTCCCCGCTTCAGATATTAGAGCTCATGTTTAATTTTTAGAAAGTTTTGGCGCATATTTAATTGTTTTTATTAAATCTAACAATAAATTGAGTTTTGAAATGTGAGCATAAGTAAGATCAAGTATAGTAAGCTTATGAACTTCTTTTTGTATACGCATTTTTTACTACTTTTTAAGTCCTTTACATTACTATTAAAATTCAAATTTTAATACCATTATAATTAAGTAACTTTTTATTCTAACAATCCAACACACAGAAACTTGAAGAAGTAAGAACACAAAAAAAGAATCATTACTAATTATAGAGTAAACTCCATCATAAAAATCTTTGGATCATAGATATATACTTGTTTGAGTAAATAATAATTTCATTTTCCAGCCTGTTTGGTTGGTTAATTTTAACGCTAGCATAAAGCAGCCAAAAAACCACATTTATATCACATATTTATATAGGTGCTAAACTTATAATACTGGCTCACATTAACTTACTTAAATCAAGCTTATCACTTATTTTTAAAAAAGCCCATTTTAGAACTTTTGCTAACCAAAATCTTATTTTTAATTTAAAGATCTACTTATTAAAACTAGGTAAAAATTGGCTATGAACAGTGAATGAAAGTATATCAGAATGACTACTTACTGTGACTCTCAAAATCCTAGTTTGTTCTGTAATAATAACTTAAGATAAGTGATTAGCTCTTAGTGATTATATAAAGGTTTCTAAATGCTATTAATATATCTTTACTCTTTTTTCTAGTTTAAAAAGATGATTAGTCTAATTATGGGTGCATTACACTTTTATCCTATTAAGAAATAGAATCTGAAATTAACAGTCCTGATGAATAGCTCTCTAGTAGAAATTGTTGTATTTTAAATTCAAGTAATGATATATTTTATTAATGGTAATTGGTAAGTTTAATAAATAAACTCTCTCTCTGCTCAGCATAACTTTCCAAGCAAATTAATTTCATTAATTTTAAATCAAACACTTAATTGAACACTGAAGTTTTGTTCCAATGTCATCAGATCCTCCGCTGACTATCCCAGCATGGGGCAGCGGCAAAACTCCCCTCCATTTTCATCTGATAGGAAAATGTGCTCAGACTGGCTCGCCAAGTCAATCCAAACCCTTGGGACAATTCATTCCTCCCAAGGATCTCAATGCCCATCTCACCAGAGCCCAAGCGGTGCCCCACTGCCCCCTGGTGCTCCCCTGGAGCAACATGCATTTTGGCCTTAGGGTCAAATATGGGAAATTCTTCCCCTACGATGACCAAGCCATTATCAAAATGGCTCAGGTGGTGATGACACCAGCCTGTTTTATTGACTTCCACCCCTATAAGGGGTACTTTGATCTTGGCTTCCCCTGTGAAGCTGATGCAGCCACTGTGACAATGGTGCCATTAATTTTCAATAATGTTTCCCTCCCAACAACTTGGATCTGGCTCCCAACAGACACCACCTTGGTGGTCCAGTTCACAGGTTTGCCCACCCACATCCCCCCCAAAGTGCTCCACCAGGAGCTGATGAAAGGTTTGGCAGCCTATGGCTCCAACCCCATCTTATAAATTGTGGTCCCAAATGAGGCCACATGCCTCACTGGGCCTCAGGCATATGCCATGATCAACCCTGAATTTACAAAAATTCCTTTGGCAATTCCCCCTCATGCAACCATCCCATCTGCCCCCAACCATCTGTTCTGGGCCCGCGTTGAGGGCGGACAGATGATATATCCATCCTGTTTTGAGTTAGACCACTCAAAACATAAATGCCCATACTCAGAAACTTCTGCTGATGCCAAAAGTTTGCCTGACGCCCACCAATCTGCCACCCACCCCGCGCCAACTCTGACATGGGGTATAATCCTACCTTCCTTCCTCCAATGCCTGATGCTGCAGCTGCACCTACAGCCACCAATAAGCACCCACCCTGCCCCAATTCCACAAATAATTCATCCAACCAAACATTGAATTGGATCCCAGTTTGATCCCATGCATCTGCAAACAAATTGAATAAACCTCAACTGTACGCTGATTTCCCAATTCCATTCAACCAAAATCCATGGGAATTATTGGATGGAATCAATGAATCAGGCAACGTCATTGAAGAACTGACGCTGCAACTCAAGCTGCTCTGTAACGCAGAATAAGATGCAAAATTCCCACCTCAAAAATATGTCCCATAACCTAACACCAAACCATTCTACAGCAACTACCAGCTTGCAGTAGAAGCAGCCACCACACCAGATTGCCATCCGCTTTGCAAAGCTGCTGCCAAATCTGTGGCTGCGCTTGTAGGAGGAATTCCACCTCCCATCATCCCCATAAATCTTACTGCACAAAGTAAGATCAACATGAAAACTTTACACAAAAACGTCACTGAAGCCATCCAGAACGTGGTAACAGTAGCACACTACAAAAGCAAAAATAACCCAAACCAACATTGCCGCATTTGTTAAATTCCCAAACGCCTGCCTCAAATCTGAAGACACTTTGGGCAAATACATCGTTGATATAATGATGGCTGTCAACTATTTGGAAGTTCCAGTTATCAAGGATATTGAACCCCATGCTAATGCCCCCACACCCTTACTATCTGCCTTAACACGCACCCTACTCTGGAATGAGATGGATGCAGCTGAAGATGAGCCCCCCAATCCCCCCTCCCCATTCACCATGGAGGGATAGCATTATTTGCTGCCCACCTGGTTGGATATTTTGTTAGGTACAATTCAATCGATCTGTACATTTTGGGCGTTTTATTTGAATCATTATTTTTTATTATGATTATAGTTTTAGTTTAGTAATGTCTGTCCCCTGGTCAGCGTACCTCAGTTAAATAAAAGTTTAATAAATAAAAACCAAGATATTAGTAAATATCAAGAGTTAATTAATGGTGTAACTAAATCCAATTATTTATAGTTTGCATTTTTAAAAAATTAAGCCTAATAAAATATCATAATTTACTTCTAAAGACTTTCTTTATTAAAAGCTCATTATTAAAAATTGCCCTGTATATTTATATATTATATATGGAATAATATTGGATGGTTTCAAAGATTGTTTAATTCTTTTTTAGCATAAAACTAGTCCTATTTTTATAATATGGAAAGATAATTTCAACCAATATATATGATTTTTACTATTAATTCTACTAAAACTTAATTCTGTAAACCTATATGCCACCTGAGATAGTTTACTAATAAAAATGATAATACATAAGCCATAAAAAATAAAAATTAAATAAAGTTTGCTTTAGGACTTAAAAGGTCTTTTTTTGGAGCTCCAATGAAGCACCTAGCTAGACCTGTCAGTGAATTAATTTTTTAAACAATAAGACGCAGAGTTAAGATTTCTTAAAAAGGTGAATTAAAAATTTTTTACCAGATAACTCTATATTTGGACCTTTACGCCCCATAACAAGACAAACTTCCAGTCTTATAACCCAGGTATAGATAAGAAATAAGACAAATCAATATCAAGTTATTACATTTGAAAGTTTTGGTTAAAGTTAATAAAAAAAACTTTATTATCTAAGATTAGTTGCCTTAACACAAAAAGCCAAATCAGTATATAATGCTGGCTCCAACCTCATACTCATTATTATTGGTATCTTTAGAGATAATAGCATCAGTCTTTTTTAATTTTTGTTTATATCAAAATATTATTAATTATATACAGTATTAATATAACTATATAGACATAAAACTCTTTTGTGACATAGAGTACTTTATGCTGAGGGGTGAAAAACTATATTTCACTGCAACCAGTGTCCAAACCCTTGTTAAAAATGCATTGATTTTTTTAGGTCCATATTAGATTGAAAAAGAAATATTGAGTTAATATTAATGAGCTTAGAAATATTAAAGCCATTTTAAATAAGACCTCAATTGACTCACAGCTACATGTCTCCTGTTATAACATAACTTGCATCATTACCTTTTTTATTGGTATCTAAAGAAACTGAGTATATCAAGAGGAAGACAGGAAAAACTCAAACCACTATATATGGTAATTTGATTGCCATACAAAAACGTGGTTTCCAAGGCCCTTCTTTTTGATGTTTGCATATCTTATAAGTCAGCACATATTGTTAGCTTAATACCATGATAGACTACAGACGCCTAATATACTAAAGCTAAGTATTTCTGGTTTTCTTATTACATGATTACAGTATTAAAAATCAGATCTACTAAATTTTTCTTTCCGCTCAATCTCACTTTGAGCAAATTTTATCAAGAAAAATGAATGTTTTACCTCATGGTAAAAAACTCAAGTGCATGATATATGCCTTATGGCTGAAGGTTGTTGGAAACCTTCTTAATATTTTATCTACTGTTATGATAGGATAATATCATTTTGTTTTGTCATTTAACTTTTAAAAGAATAATACCTGAGATGGTTAGATTACTTTAGTAATGATTGGATTAGCCTAACTAAAACTGTATATGACAACAGGAAAGTAGCTGGCAGACATATCTAAATTTATTTTATTTATATTAAATTAGGTACCAAGGATTATGATGGTTTAGGAAATCATTTTATAAATAAATCATTATAAATGCATATATATTCATCAATTAACCCTAGACTATTTACTAATCTTAGATAAACTTGACACAAATATTCTATGATATATATATAGAACTGTTAAGTTGACTTAATTAGTTTAATGTTTCAGGTATAAGGTTAGCATTTTTTCTTATAGTTTTTAATTAGTTGATCTTATTAGTCAATTATATGGTAAACTTTCAGATATTTATCTATATTACCTCATTTTATTTATTTGGTTGATTTAATTGGTTGAACTATAGTAAATTTACAGATCACCATCTACAATATTCATTTCAGATCTAGTTTATTTAATTGGTCAACCTATACTAAATTTACTGATCGCTATGTACAATAATTCATTTTAAATCTAGTTGATTTTATTGGTCAACCTATGCAAAAACAATTCACACCCATAGTAATTTAGGCTCTTCAGTAATGATCTCATGCTTCAACATACCCCCACAGCCATAGGACATATATCATTTCAAAAAGCGTTTAACTTTCCATTGCCATCTGGCCATGTCCATTTTTCAAAAAATTTCTGGGATCCACTGCCTGCTGCTCCGATGTGGGGTAGCAGTGCTCCACCACCTAGTGTTTTCAACCCTAGCAGGCAAACACGTTTGCTTGGGGTTAAATAGACTATGTCTTCTTCAGGCCGTTTTGTCCCCCACGGGACTTAGCACTCCACCTGGCATACATCCACCCTTCTTGACCCCACACTCTCACCCTCCCTTGTTCCAACATCCAATTTTGTCTAAGAGTCAACTATGGGTGTTTGTTCCCATATGCTAACAAAGCAATTATTGAAGTAGCCACAGCTGAATTTGCACCAGCTTGCTTTATTGATTTCTGCCTATTTAAGGGCCATTTTGATATTGGTTTTTAAAAATTGAGGAGGATGCTGCAGCAGCAGCTTCTACTCCTCTAATTTACAAAAACACTCCTATCCCTACCGCCTAAACTCGCCTTCCTTCAGACACCACATTGGTGGTGTCCTTTGCATCCCTCCCATCTCACCTACCACCCCAGTTATTATATGCTCAGTTGATGGCGTGGCTTCTGGCTTATGGGACACAACCCAACCTTGTCTTCAACATTCCTTCTGGAGCAGAGCGCCTTGCTGCACCTTGCGCCAATGCCACCATAATCCCATACCACCCTGCCATAGCCCAACAAATCCCCATGCTCATATTGCAGCAGCGCCTGAGCACTTTTTTTGGGGCTCAGGTGGATAATGGTCGCAAAATTTGTCCCCTCAGTTTTGGACTCAGACATTTCAAAAAATCCTGTATCCAAGCCACTTCCTCTGGTGTGGCCTCTGTGCTATATTCAGTGGATATCAAATGGGGCATTTTGTTGCTCCCTCCCACTCAACGTTCTTGTTCAACGGTCCAGAGTGAGAAATTGGCCTCCACCGAACCCACACACACTATCCCAAACAATTTCACCCACACCGATCTGAAACAGGCCTAAACTACAATTTAAACTTAAGCAGCCCATTCAACTTCAGCCCACCCAAAATATCTATCCACTATTCCTGTGAACCTAAAATCTATGGGAATTATTGGCTGATATTGATGAATTGGGTAACATTGTCACCAATAAGGACTCTGGTGAACCTATCAGCCCATCCAATTGTATTTGGGCTGAATATTACAATTCTGATTTTGAAAAATCCCCATACCCTAAGTGATTCACTCCTAAAACCATAGACATTCCCCTACCAAAGTGACCACCAGCTCACCTTAGCAGCGGTGGCCTCACCCCACTTCCCAATCCTATGCAAAGCAGTGGCCCAATCCATTTCTCAATTCTATCATGGGCTGAGCATAATCTATTTCCCCCCTGATTTCCCCAAAACAGCACAGGAGGAAATCACAAAATTGGCCACTGAAGCCAATAATGCGGTCATAAATGTGGCATAATTAGCAAATTTAACCCATCAGCAAAATCACCTGAAAAAGTCTCACCAAGTTTTCTCAACGTCCTGAAGCCTGCATTCAAGCTGAACACTACGCAATGGAATTTGTTAAAACCTCCTACCAAGCTGATATTAAGGAAGGTAACCAAGTTTTCGTCCACCTACGCCTCCATCACGCTGATGCTCCACACCCTGGCTCTCCGCTTTTGTCCATTTCTACAACGACTTCAGTGATTCTGACCAGCCAAATATGCCTGTAGAAGCACTTCCTGATCTTTCCTCACCCTCTGCCATGTGGGATAGCGGTATTTTGCAACCCGCCTGGTTGGAGTTTTATTTTGGTTTTGGTTTTATTTTGGCTGGTTTTTGGTTTTTTGATCCGTTCTATTCTTTTATTTGGTTCTATTGCTCATTGAGTAATGGTAATGACCATCCCTGGTCAGCATACCTCGAATAAGATAGAAAAAATCAGACTACTCCAGAATGAACTAGTTGTTTGTATTATAAAATGTATATATTGTAAGTAGAAAGGCCTAATCTTGATAAGAGCATAAAAAACCTATTACCTAATGTCAGGCTTTTCCTTATAAAGGATGAATCCTCAACTAGAGCTTTTCATTTTATAATAATTTAAGCCCAAGGACCCCAATAATCCTCTTTTTAGTAGTTATGATGAGGTATGCCATTTAAATATTCAAAATCAAGAATTAAAATATTACTATAGTGAATTTTCTAGTCACCAAGCAATTTCTATTGATTATACCCAGTTTATGAGCAAATGAATTAGTAAAGAGACAAATTAATCACACAATGACTTTTAAGATTAACTGAGCATGTATTAAAACTTTGATCATTCCTATTTTCATATGGTTGCTTGATCTTCACTCCATTTAACTTTAGTGCAGGACTTATCTAATTATTTTATTCAGATCATGCTCTTTTTTGATCTTATTTTTCCTCCAGATTATTATAAAACAATATATATCACTATTATACTATTAAACAAAGAAAGACTATTTAAACTTGATTTTATTGTTGCTCTGATAGTATCTAGCAAATATCAAAAGTAACTCTTTGGTTGCATACACTGAGTGCTTTAATATACCTTATTCTCCTGTGACAGATGGCCAAATCTTTTCTTATATATACTAAAAAAAATTTTTCTTCCTGGTCTTTACTTTTTTTTAGTACTAGATTCCTTCCTGGTCTTTTCAAGTCCCAAGAATCCTTGACATTTGATGCAATAATAATTCTGTTTTCCAGTTCTATATAGTGAAGTTGCTCAATTATATTAATGATTAGCTTTTATTATAATTGGAAACATTGATTGCAACATGTGATCCTAGAAATTCAATGGAAGAAGATTTTATACTTTAATATGCTAAAAACATCTACAAGTCCTCAAAAAAGTGTTGGACATATCGGGAGCTGTTTGTTTGAGTGCCTTGTAATCTTACTAAGATAATTGATCTATTTAAAAATTTGTGCCTCTCAATATAGGTCCCACTTCAACTGGATGCACAATTATCAGATCAATAATGAGAAGTTTAAGTAGATCACTAATCAGTCTGTTCCAAAGCATTTGAATTTTAAATAAAAATTACTGACGACATTCATCTATCAATCATGAATTTTAGCTACCTTAAGAACAATTCAAAGTGCCGCTGGCCACTTCAAGTAACAACTAGATAAAATCCAAAATGATTGTGATAAAGAACTTCTCCAATATGTTAATCAATAGAAATGAACCTGCTAATGATAGTGACTACTTAATGAAAATTTAACAACAAAGTAAAGCAAAGACGTCTATGTTAAGACCTGCTGCTATTCCAATGATAGCTTAAGAGCTGCTAAGCTAATTTTTCTCAGAACCGAAATTGTTTTCCTATCCCATATAACTCAATCTCAAAATTTATAAAATTTTTGTTTTACTAGTATTTTATGTTTTTCATTGATGACAAAGAATTAAAGCCCCAATCCAATCAACAAGGATCCACCACTTGAAAGAAGGTGGATACAAAAAACTAATTGTACATCTAAAAAGCTTAAATTTTACTTTTTATAAGCAATCTAAATTTAAGCTAACCATTTTAATTCAAATTAACCCATTTTAGGATTTAGATCTAAAACTATTAATTAGTTTGAGTTGCCCTATAAGCCAAGTGCCTTCTCACCAACAAGAATCCACTGAGATACCTAATCTTTCCAGACTTTAGGCGCATCTTTGAATTTTAAATTGATACCTTCTATGATAAGACATTTGATACCGTTCAATGTATATCTATTTATTGCATGTATGTTAATGTTAAATTGAGAATTGTTTGACATCCTCTACCTTATTACTTGTGAGGATTCCTCTCACTGCCTTTATGAGCTGTGTACCACCTTTGACAACTTTGTCAACTTTTGATCCACTCGCTTTAAGAAGAGCTTCTCTAAAGTGAAAGCTGTTCAGGATGTTATCAAGGTCATGGCAAATAAAGCACCATTGATTATTGCATCAGCCTATGCGTAATGATGCTTAGCATGCTGTTGCACCTCCAGCAGGCTGCTACAATAATGATTGTCATCTTCTAGATCGCCTTTCCCTTTAAGTAAACACAGAAAAACCCATGATTTTTTCCAGCTTCCAACCTATTATCCATTCTGGCTTTCTGAAATAATTCTTGATGTGCTAAAATTCTTCAAGAATCTCCATAAAGCCATCAAAAGTAAGATTAGGCGATCAGTTAGATGTGGTGATGAGGATAGTGATGGCTCCAAATCTCACTAAAATCCCTATTCAAACAAATGTGAATAGGAGAGTGATTATAAGGAGTTTAACAAAGGCTCAGAGAATGAGGAGAAAGAACCATTAAGTTCTGACGGCCTCTTGGATCCTAGGCTTTCTGATGAGAACGTTTTGTATATGATCTAGCCAAATCTCCTCTCAGCTTGATGAATGCTTAACTGGACTCTCAGGAGATTTTCCATTATTTAAGCTCACCTATACCACCATCTTTGGTTCCCTGGTGACTGACCTCACTATGGATTATCTTCAAGCCATCCAGAGCTTATTCAGACTGCCGCTAAACACTTCAAATCCACCACCTCAAGTTGACCCTTAAATTGACAATGTTTTTATTGAAAAATTACCATTTGATACAAAGATTCTTTCATTCTGCAGCTGATGCAAAGCTATTAGATAAACTCGACAAGGAAAGGCTTTCAGAAAGGTTAAACACAATATGCCATCATAAGAATAAATTTTTTAAAGCTTGAGCGTAGAAACTCCAGTATTACAAATTTACTTCTTTAAATTCTGAAGGCTGTTTTTACAAAGCAATATCCACCCCTGGTTAAGCCTTGAATGGGGTTATGTCAAGCGTTGCCTAGTATGGGTGAAGCCTTGACTGCATGTCAGGAAATCTCTCAAGATGTCCAAATTGAAGGGAAATCAAGTATTGCTACCACCTACAATGGGGATGCTGATCATTCCCCCAAAAGTTGATACCATCTGAAAAGGATTTTATTACAACTAATCAACAATTTAAATCTAAAAACTTTCAACCTTATCAGTCATAAGTTATTAAGAAACTTCCACCTGAGACATGTTAATCAACTTTACACCATATTAAGTCTTCCATAATAAATATCCCTGATTTTTCATAATAATTAAGATATAGAGTATTTTAAAAACCTCTTATTTCAACTAGCTGCTATTTTGGCTTGTGTACCCAAAGCTTACCTAATTATTGAGGATAAAACTTACTTTAAAATGCTAGTGCCACAAAATTTTAAGTTTGTAGCCTTTTAAGCAGCTGCTCAATTAAAATTCTTGACGAGTTACTGATACTGGCGCTTTTCTGCCAGGTTTGCTTCTGATGCTGCCATATGAAAACAATTTCTCCCAATTTATAAATAATTTTAGTGATAATAACCCTTGTCAGAGAAATAGATGAGTATCTCCCAATGGATACATAATACCTGGTATGTCATGGTTACATGATTTCATTGAGGGAACCAACTGCAAATACAAGGCTAGACGTCAGGAGTTAAAAAAAGTCAAGCTGCAGGACCTACCTGACTTAAAGCACACCTCAGACCAATGCTGGGTGCAGGACATATATGCCTAGGTTGGTCCAGGTGAAGTGCATGATGTCCAGCCCTGCATTACAGCATGGGCGTTAAAAAGCACTTGTTATCTTCTTAAGGAGGACAGGTCAGTTTGGTTGCTCGGAGAATGGGATTAAAAACCTGGTCAATTTTCATTATTTCCAAATTGGGTTGGCTCAGCCTGTAATCAATAACTCAAGTTTGTTTGAACTTGAGATAAAGTAGCCTAGCTTTTGGTAGGGTGCGCCAATTGATTCATTTAGTCTTTGCACCATTTTCCCCAATTGATGACTCTCCTACCCTTGTTTAAATTATGGTTCTCAAGACTTAATTTCCTCATTGGTCATCTTTTATTATTATTTAACCGAGGAAATCTGACCAGGGGATGGGAATTACTGATATGTGTGCAGAAATGGTAGGGGAGGGAAGAAAAGCAATGACTAGATATGATTGGGCACCCCGGGGTACACAGGTTACCCCTGTTGCCAGCTGGGACCGCCAGGTATGGGGGATTGGTGCTTTACTCCAAGGGGTTGCCCCCACTATGGAGCAGGTGTGAAGGAAGGGGTCCGTATGAAGGAACCAGAGCGGGAACCATGAGTTTATGGGTCTCTGTTGCTTTGGCCTCATATACCCATAGAGCCAGGCTTGGAAATGCTCCAGTAAGTGGACTTGGAACCTATTGACAGCCTCATGGATGGTAGGGACCGTGCCCTTGAACGCATCCAAGGCAATAGTGTGGATTGTCCACAATGCAATGGGTATCAATAGGGAGCGCAGGGTGGACGAGATTGGGGATGTAAGTCAGATCGCAAGGAGGCTCTTCAAGTTAGAGAAATCCTGGCCGTTTTGGATCTTGAGCAGGCGTGCGACTTCTCGCCATTGGGCTTTGGACGGGGGGCAGGTTTTTAGGCGGTGGTGTAGGGAGCCCTCTCCTCCACATACCGCGCAGTCTGCGTGGAGGGAGTGGGTACAGTCTACCATTTTTTAGGTCCTTCTTAGGTTGCGCCAGGCGTTGGCCCTTACCCTCAGCTGGAGAAGTGGTTGGGGCGTCATCCTCCATATTGCTTTTTGTGTGGTTAGGTCGTAGGGGATATCCAAAGCATCTAGTAGTCGACTCTGGTGATGGATGGGGCGTGGTGAGTATATCTTTGTGGGGGTGGTCTTCAGGCTTTCATAACGTGAAGTGGGGTCTGGGTCATCCCCTTCCCTGCACTGTACCAGTGGTAGCGACAGTGCACCCCCTGCGGCGGATGGTTCAGAGGAGGCGCTTAAAGTGAGGGGGGGGTTCTGTGCGGGCCCATTGCATTGGGGCAGTTAGCAAGGTACATTAGTAAGCTGGAAGGGTGGTGCGGGTTATGTATCTTGAGTGCCTGCGCGAAGTTGGCCCTTGCCGCCCTGGACCAGTTCTGTTGCAGGGGGTCCAGGATTAGCACATCCTCTATCCAGGTGCCCAGGATGCGGTTGGCGTGATTTTTGAAATCTATCAGGCCATGCCTCCGCTGGAGCATGGGCCATACAGCGTTTCAACTTGGACTGGTGGGTGGTATCCAGGCCACAGCCAACCCTGGATGAGCGCACGGATTGACATACAAAGGTGGGGGAGAAGGGGATTGAATGTGCGGGGAACCACAGCATTGTGAGGATGAGCGAGTTGGCAACTGCCACTCGCCCCATTAACCTGGGGGATCTGCCCTTGAGTGAGGCGATTCTGTTGGATATCCATTGTAGCAGGTTATTTTCGATCATCTCATTTGCATACCCCCTGTTTCCAACCATATCCCAAGGTGGCGGACAGGGGTGGTGGTGTGGGGTAATGCAAAGGGTAGGGCGAGTGAGTTTTTGCGTCATGGGTTGTGTGTGGTGGGGGATGTGATCCAGTTGGTGGTGTATTTGCCAAAGAGGAAAATTTCAGTTTTCTGTTTATTAAGCAATGCGCTACTCACCATGGAGTATTCCTCTAGGGTGCGCTCCAGCTGTCAGATGTCGCTGTTGTCAGCTATACCTGTTACACAGTCATCCGCAAAGGCTAGTATATTGACTGAGAGGCTGGCCTAGCGCAGTTATGCCCCTGAGGCGTGAGTAGGCAACGCGGAGGAGTGGGTGAAAGCTGAAGTTGTATAGTAGCGTGCTGAGAGGGTCCCCTTGTTTGAGCCCTCTGTGTGGTATGATCTTATTAGTTAGGAAGCCAGGGCCGCATACAGCCATGGTTGCAAATTCCATGAGGAGCATTGCCCAGTTGATGAACCTGGGTGGGAGGTTGAAGGCATGTAGACATTCTTTTAACTATGACCAGCTAACATGGTTGTATGCCTTCTCCTGGTCGGGGAATACCAGGGCACCTGTCGCTTTGGATTGGCATACATTTGTGATGGTGTGTATGTTAGTCCAGATGGAGTGTCCTGGTGTAAAACCAAATTAGTTGGGTGATAGGGGTTTTGAGGCTAGTGCTCTCAGTCTGGTAGCTAGAATTTTTGTGAATAGTTTAGTGTCAGTATTTGAGAGTGCCATCAGGCGCCAGTAGGCCAGGTCCAGTCTGTCACCCTTTTTGAATAGTTTAATGACATAGGAGTCCTGGTATCCTGGCAGGAGATGAGTATCCAGAAAGCACTGGTTCATAGACGCTAGGAGGAGGGGGGCGATCTGTTTAAAGTATTTTTTATAAAATTCATAGGGTATCCCATCAGGGCCTGGGCATTTCCTACGTGGTGCACCGTGGACTGTATTCCAGAGCTCCTCCTGCGTTATCAGGTTTATGAGACTATAGTCTGGCGGTGCAATCTATATTATGGAGGAGTGTTATTTTTTTATTTTTGGGGGTCAGGTGGAATGTCACAGTAAAGTTCAGTGTAATAGCAGTGGATTTCTACCTTGACCTCCGTTGGGTCAGTTGCCACTGTTCCATCAGCTTTGCAGACCTGTGCGCACTGGGGAAGGTTGCCTTGGGAGTGGTATTGGCGGAAGAAGAACGCTGATCAGGTTTTGCCTTCTTTTAAGTGCTTACCTTTCCTCGATACTTTGATTCTGTATTGGTGTTCATGGATGAGGGCGTTAAGGATGGTGGAAATTGCCGCCCATTTGTGCCCCCAGTTTGGGCTGTATCCAGTTTTTGGGGTATTGAGTTCAAGGTGGTCAAGTTCTGCCAGGGTGCATCTGATCGTGGCGGTATCCACGGTGTATTTGCGTGAAGCAATATGGCAGCTCTTGTTTATTAGATCAGATTTGAATTTTCCCCAATATTCGATGGGATCTGATGTGAACAGGGCAGAGAATTTTGAGTTCAAATCTTTGTGTTCAACCCAGTCAATGTTTCAGGGAGTTTTATATTCTCTGGGTATGGCTTCCGCTAGGGCGTCATCCACGTTTGAGTCCTGGTTAGCGTGAACTGCACTGAAACTAGATGATGGTCAGAGAAAATTTTTTTAGTGTCGAAGTTAGTAATAAATGAGTGACAGTACTTCAGTGCGAGGGTGTGATCAATGTGGCTCATCGAGATGAGCATACCCTTGCATATGCTGAGGTGGGTCATGTGGGGAAGGAGTGGAGACCTGGGGGGAGGGTGTCATACAGGCCAAGGGATGCTTTCATCACATGGAACTTGGAGTGTCCCGGTGGGTATTGCCTGGGGTTGGGCCATTGGTCCATAGTGGGATCATCTCAACAGTCAAAGTCGCCCAACAGGATGGTGTCCAGCAGGAGGTTGAGCGTCAGGATGGATTCGAGGAATTGTTTTTTCTCAGATGCGGTGCACGGTGCATAGATACAGGCTATCAATAGTGTGGCCTCTTGGTTTGAAATCCTTGCAATTAGGACACAGCCATCTAAGTGCGACAAGGAATCAATAATTTTTAATTTTTTGTTATTATGGATGACCACCCCACAGTGGGACGTCCATATCAACTGGGATGGTGAGACCCTGGCCGCCCAGGATCCCTCTTCCATCTGTAGACAGTGGGTATCTTGGATGGCCAAGATGTCTACCAGGGGTTTGCACAGGAAGTCCAGTTTTTTGGCTCAGGATACTTGAGCCCTGGCTCCTGTGATGTTTAGCGTCCCTATTGATACGGAGGTGCCTGCGGCGCCTCAGGAGTGGTTGGGTGGGCCTTCCAGCCCTAGTCCCCCACTCATTGCCTTGGAGTTTCTCCGTGTGATTGGGCCAGTCCACTCCAAGGCATCTGGCTCCTTACCTTGTGATAATTTTGTGTGGGTAGTGTTAGATTTGGGCATTGTATTAAGCTTTTCTGCACGCAATTTTGTTTGATTCAAATTGGTGCGCTGATTGGTTTCTGATGTTTCAGGGCTTAATTTTGGTGCTCTGGGCCCTGTTGGCTCATCCATAGTGGATGCAAATTGTCCCAGTAAGTTTATTTGATTGGGATCATATGGTGATTTTGTCAGCTTGTTGAGAAAATTTTCTGCATGGGTTATCCAATCCAACTGTTTGGCTCAGATCACATCCTCCATAGTTGCTCCAGCTTGGGAATTAGTTTCTGATTGGCTGGTTCAGCCGATTTCCTCTCTGTCCATCTGGATTTGGTTCAGGTTGATGCAGGAGGTCGCGAGAGATGCAGCCTTGGCCGCTGCCCACTTGTGGGACTTCTGCACCTGTTCTGTAATTTGGGTGAGATTGGGTCAATGAGGACGTAGTGTCCGTCCTCTCCCCAGAGGAAAGTGTGGTTGGCGTCAACCATTCTTTCAAAGGACTCCTTGTTTTCGTCCATGGCGTCATCGCAGAGGTCTGGGGCCATGATGCCCTCCTTCACAGGGCACGCATGCTCCTTGTGCCCCAGTGCAGTGCAATCGCAGATGGGTGGTGCACGTTCTGGTGTGATGCGGAAAGGTTTTGACACTCCCCCATCTGGGAGGTGAAATACCGCGATGCATGGGAATTTGGTTAAATTCATGGCCAAATTGGGGACCAGGTTGATTACAGCAATTGCCTTTCCTGTGCACAGGTTTGGCATCAGGTGGAAATGCTGTAGTTCTAGTTGTTTTATTTCTCCATAGCTTTGAAGGCTGAATCAGAGTTCTTCTTCAATTAGCTTACAGGGGAGGTTAGTGGGAAGCTAGTCAAATGAGATGAACAAAGCTTTTGCTTTGCTTTATCTTGTGCGCGCGGTGCGCATAATTCATTTGCCCTCAGGTAGGGCAATTTTGACACAGACTTTTGCTACGGCATCTGCGTCTTCTTCAGTTTTTATAACCCATATTGATCCAGCTGTAGTGGATGGTGTGGGTGGTAATGTATACTGCGTGGGGAAAGAGGGAGGCCTGTGCCTCACCCCCCCCTCTCCCACAGAGTTGGGTAATTGACCCCTAAGAAAAGTCAGAGCCCGTGTTCCACTATTGATATGGGTTGTGCATACTGTATCTCCATGTATTGGCTTTGTTTGTGGTAAACTCCACAAACCTGGGTGGTGTTTGAGTTTGGATTTTTTGGTGGCGTTGGCTCCCAGTCCCCCTTTAGGGCGTTTTTTGCCCTTGGGTGCACCGTTTTGGCCATTGCCCGATATAACTTTCGCCCAGTTTTGTTGGGTATTATTCAATTAGCTCATCTCACCTGTGTGATTATCAGAATCTATCTGCTTGAATCGAATCTTGGTAACTGATGTTATCGTTATGGGAAAGAAAATCCTCATTGGTCATCTTCCTTATTAATAAAATCCCATTAGTTTACGTTATAATATGTCAACTTGGTGAACCTGTGCGCAACCTCTTTGGGCTGTCTCTAACAACGTCGTCTGTTTTATTTGCACAAAATTAACTACTGCATATGGTGCACCGCTGGGCCGCCAAGGTCCCCTACAGACCGAGGCACCCAAGCACTCCAGCCCAGATTTTCGCTTGGATATGGACTCTCCTTTGGGGTCCACCCAAATCTTGTTTGTTTGCTTTCATTTAGTTTATACCACGTTGTACACCCTTGCCCTGTGTTACTTTAGCTCCAGCACCCTCTTCAGGGCTATTCTCACCATTATACTAATGACTGGTTTCCTGGCAGTGTGGCTGTACTTCTTGCTCCACCTTTCTTGGAATGGGAGAGTTACAGACACTCTCTTGACATTAGATGAACAACCTATTTTTTGTGCACTATAATCATCCATGTGCTTCTTTCATGAGGTGTGACTTTGGTGCGCCAGCTGTTGGTCACAGCTGTGGTAAGGCTCACTATAGTTTTCTCATTTTTGTCAATGGTTGGTGCATCTCAGCATTATTCTTGCTACCTCCAACTGGAAAGTACCCACCCTTCATGTTCATACCTGTAACGACTAAGTTTGTATTGATTGTTAGATTCTGACTCAGATTCAGATTTTCCTAATCTGAGTCAAATCGTTAAAAATGTTTTTGGCTCTGTCGTTTTGGGCGCTGGTTTGTGCCTCGCCCAAGTTGTATATTAGGCTTGTGTGAGCCTAATAAATGACTTGGGTGAGGCCCCTGAGGGGCGGCCTTTATAAGGCATACCTTCCCATTCCAAAGTTCACTTTGGAATAGCTTACCCTAGCTTTCCTTTCCTGGGGAGCATTGTCAGTTGTTTCCGAGACGAGCTATGATTAGCGGGCCTTTTTATTATTCAGAAAAAAATAAAGGTCACTTTTGGGTTAGCATACCTCGCATACCTGTTGATATTTTTCAGTATCCGTTTTGAGGAGCTTTTGCATGGTTGGGTCAAACCAACCACTATTCAACCCTGGCACAACCAGCTTGTAATAGGCAATGTTTGGCGCTGTTGGTGCCCCAAACCTCTCCCTACTCAGTTAGGCTACTTTGATAGCTTGTCAGTGCACCAAAGAGTTATTTAGATATTGGCAGTCAGAAACTAGAAATTTTCCAATCATGACATATTCTGAAGTCAAATGTGCGCTGCACGCCTCCAATCCCCAGTTCTGCTGACCTCAGTGGTCACTTGGTCCTGGTTGTTGTGGAACCAGAACTGATGGGAGCTGATGACTGATGGGCAACCCTGGATCTAAATTGACCGTCAGTTGAAAATCCTGGTGGGGCCTCCCACTCACCAGGGATTTGGATGGCACCGAGAGGACCTGTCCCAGCAGGGCTCCCTCACCCACAGATGGTCCACCCAGAAAAGGGATGGCCGTCCAGCAATGCTGTACAACGCGCCCCTCTCACACTTTTGTTGGAGAAAGCGCCTTCCTGGTCAGAATGGGAAGCCCATCGTCAACAGGAGCCTGGGAGGGGGTGCACAACACAGCCAAGCGCTGGGCGTGCGTCCTAGGCTGGGGCCATCCATCCACGCTGGACCATGTACCCCTCTCACGCTTCTTTTGGTGAAAGCGCCTTCCTGTTCACGATGGGAAGAACATAACCAACAGGAGCCTGAGAGGGGGGCGCAACACAGCCATGTGCTGGGCGTGCGTCCACCTGCCAGGTAGGCTGATTCTGGAATCCCAGTCCTGATTCGCCCTTTCCATTTGCATTTTCCCTTAAGGGCCCCGGAGTTTATCTGGATAATTTATCTGGGGCTCAAGGTAACTAGCCTTAGGAAGACCTCATCGTGGCGGCCTTCCACTGTGGGGATCCTCTTTGGGGAGGTGCCCTTCTATAGTGGGGGGTAATGTAATGATCAAGTTTGTCTCAATTGTTACATTCTGACTCAGATTTGGATTTTCTAAATCTGAGTCAAATCATTTAAAAATGTTTTTGGCTCAGTCGTTTTGGGTGCTAGGTAGTGCTTCGCCTGAGTTGTAGATTAGGCTTGTTGGAGCCTAATCAATGACTTTGGTGAGGCCCTAAGGTGTGGCCTTTATAAAGTGCGCCTGCCCATTCCAAAGTTCACTTTGGAATAGTTTACCCTAGCTTTCCCTTCCTGGGGAGCATTATCAGTTGCTTCCCAGATGAGCTCTTGTCAGTGGGCCTTTTTATTATCCAGAATAAAAATAAAGGTTACTTTGGGATTAGCATACCTCACATACCTGTTGGTCTTTTTTGGTATCCATTTTGAGGAGCTTTCACTTGATTAGGTCAGACCAACCATGATGATTTTGTATAACCAACTAGTAGTAGGCAATGTTTGGTGCTGTTGGTGCCACAAACCTCTCCCTACTCAGTTAGGCTACTTTGGTTGCTTGTCAGTACACCAAAGAATTATTTATTTATAGCAGTCAGAAGCTGGAACTTTTCCGATTGTGACAGTACCTGGTAGATTAAAAATTTTTTGTAATCCAATTGTCATGATTCCCTGACTTCCCCCAAAATTAACGAAATCAAAAATAATTAAATTGATTTTTTCTTGACACCAAGTTTGGATGATGCAGGTGGGATTATTGACAAAGGGCCTTGTGGTGATGGCCTTGGATAACAATGCAGAACCCACCGCCGAAATGGGTATGGGGTTGTTCACGTCTCAAAACGCGTTTTATAACGCCAATTTCTTATACAAAAAAAGCCAAATATTATCTCTTGTGACTCTAATTTGGAACCCATTTCAGTATACCAGATCATCCCAGAGAACCCGCGTTGGCCCCTACCATTATTCTCAGAACATAGGCGGTGGAAAAGGAGTTACTTCTTCTATATAAAAATGTTTATGCAATTGCTGAAGGTATGGTGGGATATTTGACCTCAGTAGTAAGAGTGGCAAATATCCCTCTCCATTCTATGATATGGAAACATACCCTGGAGGCATGCTTATGCCTAAAGAAGATTTTTATGGTGAAGTGTTGCATTGTCTGCTATAAATAAAGACCATTCTGGATATTTTTTGTTTACTACTACCTTTTCATCCCCTTTAGAGAAAATAAGCACAAATATTTTGGTGGATACAGAGCCTTTGAGAATTTTATTGACCAAGACCTAGTCAAATACCTTGAGTTTGGTTAGTTCCAGGTGGTATGGTTATGGGAGGGGCTTCCCAAGGTATTCCCACACTGAAAGTTCTGGGTTAGTGATTTATCAAGTTGGAAAGTACCATTTGTCTGACCGCTTCCAAGCTATCAAAAACCTCTTGTACCCCATTATTTTGGGAGTGGAGTGGTGGAGAAAGTTTGACATCCAGGTCAACCTGAAAGACAATACCTTGTCCTTAACATTAAAGAATGGTCACAAATTAGTTGTCCCTTAGTCTGAAGTAATCTTTCAGGGTGATCTGCCCCATTGGCCCTATATCCATACTCTTAGTCTTGTCCCATTGCTGAAGCCCTCTCTGGAGGTACCTTTATCTTCCTGTTTGGAGGGGCTGAAATCTTCGTTTGATGCGGCCTCAGACAATATACTACCAGCTCATTC
The DNA here is from genome assembly GCA_022478985.1 of Massospora cicadina. Taxonomy (NCBI): domain Eukaryota; kingdom Fungi; phylum Entomophthoromycota; class Entomophthoromycetes; order Entomophthorales; family Entomophthoraceae; genus Massospora; species Massospora cicadina. Next base: position 77,683 of record JAKSZP010018690.1, read on the forward strand.
AGAGTTTTATTGTGAGTTCAAACTCACCATTGATCTGGTGCGTATATTTTCTCTAATTACCCTTTGATTGTATGGGAGGAAGCGACCTTAGATGTGTGGGTTATGGAGAAGTTAGCTAAAGATGCAATATTTCAGCGTACCTCCACGGTGTGCTCTCCACTTCTCTTTGTGGAAAGATCAGATGGTACCTTACGCCCATATGTAGACTATGGGAATCTCAACAATGTCACAGTACCAGACTTGCATCCCATCCATTGGATTCTCAGATTACTCACTATGTGGAGAAGGCAAAATTCTTCTCCAAACTAGGCTGCCTAATTACATTCAATCAGATCCGGATTAAGAAAGGCCAGAATGGCTAACTGCATTTTGCACCCAAATAGGGCTTTTATTTCATATTATGCCCTTCAGGATGGAAAACGCCTCAGATATCTTTCAACGCCGTATAGAAGTGGCTTTGGGGACCTGCTGGGTGTGTGCGCGGTGGCTTACATGGATGATATCCTGGTGTTTTCGCAAAATCAAAAAGTCACATTCTATACAATTGTGGTAAATGGTGGGGAGTTTAAGGGCAGCCAACCTTACGCTGAAAATCAGTAAGTGTGAGTTCTTCAAGTCTCATGTCACCTTCCTGGGCAACGTCATGTTTGACCAAGCCACATGATAACACCCAACAAGTAGAAACCGATTTGTCAGTGGCCCACCCCAACTTCAGTTAAGGAATCGAGGAGTTTTTTTTTTGGGGGGAAGCGTGTTACGTTCCTTGAGAAATTCACATCAAATCTTTTTGAAATAGCGGTGCCCATGTATAAGGTGAGTGGGTAAAAAGTGCTCCAGTGGTCCCCAACTTTGCAGGATGCCTACCAAGTGGTAAAGTGCACCCTGTTGTCCACATCCATCCTTTGACATGTTGACCCCACAAAGGTGTTTATTGTGGATTCTGATGTATCAACTATGCCATAGTGGCGGCCCTATTCCAAGTAGTCAATGATGGAATTGAGTATCTGGTGGGATTTTTATCCAGGAAGATGTTCCTTCCTGAGTTAAACTATGACGTATATGAAAAAGAGTTACTAGCAGTGGTTGAGGCACTGACTTATTGGCCTCATCACTTGCATGGTTCATCCCAACCCTTCCGCGCATGTACAGATCACCATGCCTTGTTGTACTACCACGCACCTCGTGTCTTGACCACATGGCAAACCTGCTGACATGAGACCCTATCCCAATTTGTGTCTTCTTATTAGTTTACTAAGGGAAAGGAGAATGGTTTGGCGGACGCATTGAGGTGCAACCCTGCACATACTCCCAATACTAAGGAGGTAGAGGTGCATAATACCTACTTAATGACTTCGCTGGGTAAGATTGGGTCTCAACTTCCCTCTCCCTTGGCCCACGGGCCAGTGCTTGCTCTTCTGGAAAATTATAGGATATGGTATGTTCAGAAAGAAAGTTCTTTCATATCTGTTGTCAGCTGAGTATATTATGGTCCTCTCCAAGAGCAAGTTTAATCAAGAAATTACTAGTAGATACCACATTAAAGACGAGACGGTGTGGTTTTAGGGACACCTCTGGGTTCCTGCAGGACCCCTTCGCCTGGAAACCATCCAGGATCATCATTATGGGATCACCATTTGCCACCCTGGAAAAGCAAAGAATCTTGTGCTTATCAGCCACACTTACAATTGAAAGGCTTTAGCTGCGCAGGTTGTCAGGTAAATAAAGAGTACCTGGTCTGCAACCAAATGAAGACAAATCGCCAGCCCCTTGCAGGGCTATTGGGGCCATTAAGAAAGGCCGAAGGGCCTTGGACATCCTTATCAGTGGTTTTTTAGTGGAGTTACCTGTTTCTAAAATCTACAACGCCATCATGGTAGTGGTGGATAATTTTACAAAGTTCTCCCACTTTATCCATTGTAGAACCACAGTAAACACGGCAGAGAAGGCAAAGCTCTTCATGTCACACGTGTTTGCTCTTCATGGGGTTCCCCAAGAGATAATTAGAGATTGGGGCCCCAGTTTACCTCTGTTTTTTGGGATGAGTTATGTAAGTATCTTTAGATTCGCCCCTGCCTTTCAACTGCCTATCACCCCCCAATCAGATGGGCAGACTGAACGAGTGAACCAGTGCCTAGAACAGTTCTTGCCGTGTTACACTGCAGCAGATCATTCAGATTGGGTTTCCTATTTCCCATGGCCCAATTCAGCTACAACAACGCTAAGCATGCATCAGCCAGTTGTTACCCTTTTTCGCCAAATATGGCTTCAAACCCTCCTTCAACATAGAGCTCAGTTGTGGATCTAAGGTGGAAGCAGTATTGGACTTTGTGATGACAATCAAGAAAGTGCTCCAAGCGATGAACTCCAGTTTAGATGCGGCCTTGCAAGCTTACAAGGAGAACACTGATGGTAAGAGATGAGTTGTCCAGCGTACAAGGAAGAAGATCTCGTGATGCTTGATTAGAAACATCCCTATTAAGTAGTCATGCAAAAAGCTGGGACCAAATAGGATTGGGACTTACCAAATTGTCATAAAGGTGGGCTTTGCCTTGCACTTGATGGATCTTACTTCATTGTTCTGAATCTTTGCCATCTTCCATGAAAGTAAGCTTACGTTGTTTGAGGGCCCCCACCAGAGACTCCCAAGGCTTATCTCATGAATGGGGCGCCGGAGTGGGAAGTAAAGGAGATGTTAGCCTCTTGTTGTGTAAGAAGAAGACTTGAGATCTTATATCCTGGAAGTGATTTGATGCAGCGGAGAACAATTTGGTCCCAGCGCGTGACTGCGCCCATGCCCACGGTCTAATTGTAAAAGCCACAAGCGTTTCCCTGAGGCTGCAGGATCAAAGTCCAATCAAGCCATCGCTGCTATGAAGTTGGCTACTTCCCACAAGAACTGATCCTTAGCGAATGCACCTGGAGGGGTGTGGAACATAAAAAGGAGGAGAGGGTAATGTCATGGTTACATGACTTCATTGAGGGAATCAAAAGCCAAGACAAGGTTGGACGCCAGGAGTACAAAAAAGTTATTCTGCAGGACCTCCCTGACTCAAAGCACACATTGGACCAACGCTGGATGCAGGCCAGATATGCCCAGGTTGATCCAGGTGAAGTGCGTGATGCCCAGCCCTGCGTTACAGTGGGGGTTAAAACGCACTTGTTATTTTTTAAAAATGATGGGTCAATTTGATTGCTCAGAGAACGGTATATCAAACCTGTTCAATTTCAACATTTCTAAATTAGTTTGGCTCATCCTGCAATCAATAACTCGAGTTTGGTCAATCTCAAGATGCAGTACTTTGTATGATTGTAGGGTGCACCAATAGGTTCATTTAGTTTTTCACCATTTTCCCAAATTGACAACTCGCATCCCCTTGTTTAAAGTATGGTTCTCGAGGCCTACTTTCATTGTTAGTCATCTTCATTATTTATAAAATACTATTAGTTTACATTTTTAATATGCTAACTTAGGTGAGCCTGTGCGCGGACCTCTTCAGGGAGGAATATCATAACGTCAGCCATTTTATTTGCACAAAGATTAACTACCACACCTGGTGAACCGCTGGGCCACCCTAGTCTCCTCCAGAGAGAGGCATTTAAGCAACTAACCCAGATCTCCGCTTGGATAAGGTCTCACTTTTGGGTCCACCCAATTCTTGTTGTTTGTTTGTTTTTGTTTAGTATATACCGCGTTATACACCCTTGCCCTGTGTTAATTTGCTCCAGCACCCTCCGAGGGCCTATTCTCACCATTGTATTAATGACTGGTTCCCCTGCTGTGTGGCTGTGCTCTCGCACCACCTAGCTGGGAATGATAGAGTTTAAGTCAGTCACTTGACATGGCAGGAGATACCCTCAGCTAATTCTAATGAAATTTAATTCCGTGCCACCATGACTTTGGTAATTGAAGACCCTGAAAATCCAATTTATAATTACACCCCGCAGATGTTAGCTCTACAATTAATTAATTGCAGGAACTATTCATCTAGGAGGGAGACCAAAAAGATCTTGAGCATCATGGGTACCTAATAATATGATGCGTTTTATGAGTCAACTATTTACAAAGTACTAATGTTGGGTTGACTCGCACAAAACATTATCTCAGGCACAATGTGCATATGGCTATCCATCACTTAGTACAAATATTTGGGTTTACACCACAGTGAGATTCAACATCAGTTACATATGGCTTGACAATTTTATTTGCAGCTTGCCAGTTCTTATGAACTTCTTCTAACTTTAGCCATGATAAATGTGAAACCATGCAATTTATTTGGAGACAAATTAATTAGTTACACAATCTACTTAATCAAATTAATAATGAAGTTGCATTTATTTGTTCCACAAAGTAGAAAGTAGAACTCTGAAGCTGTTAACCCTATTCACCAATTAGTCATCAACATTGAGAGTGATTTTTCAGCTTGTTTGGGACAGTTGAGGACTCAATTTTATAATCAGTTTTCTGAACTCAGTCATTTACTTAATTACTTTGCGTAAGTTGTGGGTGCAAATCAAAAAGGTCTACTTAGGGCTAGAGGTCTTCCTGGACCACCTGGGCCCTCTAGTTCTCCTTCTGTGGTATCAAGACCTACTGGTTAACTTGGTCCCACTAAACTTGCTGGGGATGAGGGTTCCCAGGGATAAAAGGGCCACATGGGCCCAGGTTCTAATACCATGATTCATGATTATTATGATTTTGACCTATTGAGAATAAGAAACAAGCGTAGAACAAGAAATATAAAAAAAGCTCAGGGATGTTACCTTTTTTTAGAAGGGGGATCAAATTAATCTGAGTTGTGACTTAAGTAATTTGTTGGAAGGCATCAAAAATGCTCATCGCCTATACAAGAATAATCCGTTCTTGCAAGCAACTCAATATGCAATGTTATCAGCTTCTGTTGACTATTTATCCAAAAAGTTTGGATACTTGAGAACAAGCAAAATGAGATGCACGCATCATTTTTTATATAAATTGATCTTCTTCCGCTGATCAAATCACTCATTGGGCACAAAAACTAGAGGATAATCTTATCAACTTATGTCAACAAATTGATCAGGTTCCTCCTCAAACCCATATTCTAGAGTCTGAACATTCTGAAGCTGATCAAGTAGCAGTACTGAATGTTCATGTACTGACTGGTGAATCCAATTCTCTTAAACCTACAGTCGGAATTTTAACCAGATAGATTCCTCCAATAATGTATTGCTATTTGGGATGAAATGGCCGATCTCAGCGGAATGGCTCATTGACGGAATTTTGTGGTTCTTTAGGTGATTGCTTGGTAGTTGCTCCCCAACTTGTGTTGAGCTGAATCAGAATTCCACTGAGTTGGGATGTTAGTATTGGTTGTGGCCTATCACTGGCCCCAAAATAGTATATGAATCACCAGCGACTAGTAGCTGTAGATGATCCATTTATATTATTTAAGTAATATCAGCGGGAACTGATGATTTAAGTTTTAGGTGGATGAGGATATTTTTGGCGCCTAATAGAATAGTCAACTGTCACCTGAGAAAAGTGATACCCCTAATAATCAACTAGAAGTTTTATAACGAGTTGTTGGCAAGAACTGAGGTATCCCAAGAAGAAGCAACCAAAGATGTTTCTAGCACATAATTACCAAGTCAACCCCAAATTTGACGATAATTTATATAATAATTTATACAGCCCATCAGTGCTTGAAAGCCACAGATGAGCTGAAACTGATATTTGGACCTCAGGAAGGATGGAGTGAGAGGGTAAACACCAGGGAAAAGAGAAGCGCAGCGTAAAGGAAGAGAGAGTGGTTGGCTAAAAGATCCTGCAATGAGCAAATAGGTCAGCAATGGAAGCAGTAACACAATGTAAATATATATTTTGGTGCTTCGCTTTTAGTAAAATTCTCCCTTTGCCTATTTTCCTTTTAATTTAAGTTTATGTTTATTATTATTGGTTGGGGTTTAGGCTGTGGGATCCCCAAATGGCATAGGTGACATGACAAGGGGTCAGTCGGCGCTGCAGGCCCTGTAGCCTAAGGTGAAATGGCAAGGGTTGGCCAGTCTTCATACTGGTTGGCCAGACCAACAGATCCCACTTTCGCCAAAAAAGTTGATTTTCTGACACCTGCTTTCAAAGATAAGTATGAGCCCGGTGAAGGTAGCATTCTTTTATTGTTTGTTTATAGAAGAGCTATGGAGGAAGCATATGATTACCTAAATGTTCAACATATTGTTTCCTGTTTAAAACGATTTTCTCAAAAAATTATTGTTCACACCTAAAGGTTTGCAACATCAGGGCTCAGTTTAAGCTTCCCTTATCAAAGAATTTGGAAACAAACATTTTTTATCTAACAAAAACAGGAATTTATGAGTATTCATGTCAGATAAAGAAAGTCAGTTCAAAATTTTCGCCAAGTATTTTTATCATGACGCTTAAACTCTTGCTACCTTGGATGAGCTATCTCCGCTGTATTTAATGCATTTTTTCTCACATATTCAACTGCTAATTCATTTTAAGTCGCTTAAAAGAAATTTTTGAGCTATTCTTGATATAAAGGAGGCATTAATGGATATATAATGGCGCGGTGCACCCATATTCAGAGATTCCTCCTTGAATCTATGTTCACTCAGTACCTCCTAAAAGCAAAATCAAATTAAAAAAAGCCCTATGGTTATTGTGGATTGTGTGGCCATACAGGAAACCAATTCTGGAAGAAACAAGCTGTTGAGTTAAAAAGAGGAGCCAGCAATGGGCGCAAGGCTCCCTATAACTGACCAACCTCTTTTGCCTCAAACTCGATTTTCTAGTCTATCTATGGTGTGCTATGTGATTTTATGCTCAAGAAGTTCTTGTTGTCCCTGATGAATTAGTTAATAAAGATATTGGTTTATCTTATTAATCTTTGAGTTTTAAAAGCCCCAAGGGGCACCTAGTGCAGGTAACTATTGTGGGATGAAGGCCTGGTGTACTGCCCCCACTACACTAGGGCTGAGCAAATCTAAGCACCACTTAAAAATGTGGATCCGACCACAATTAGGAGTAGCTTATGTTACCCCCTAAACAGACATATTCCCGCCCTTTTCAAGTACGGGGCAGCATGTCAGCACCAGCCAGGACAGGCAATATGACTCTCATCCCCCTTATAGGGGACAAGACCCAATGACCCCCATATTTAAGACTCCTGAGGGGGAAATCCAAAGACCTCCCCTTTGTCACCTGCTTTTTTAGTAGAGCTATGCTCTCCGGCCCCTTTTTGTCCAGGAAGCCTTAGAGACCTTTCAAATCTGCTATCATTTTCTTGCATGATCCGTTTTGCCACCAACTGGCTCATGCCAACTGAACTGGCAGCTAGCCAAGATTCAAGCCAACTCAGCAATTGCGGCGTTTAATGTAGGCAGGTGCACCAAAGCTCAGCCAACCAGGATTGCCCCTCCCTTGTCCTGAGGTCCGCGCCCATACAGCCCCAGCTCATGGGGAGGCCATTTGACAGTCACCTGCCTGACTCATACCCCCTTCCTTCCCATATTATACCCTCAGAAGGTGGTAGACACCCGCAAGAACAGGTTGGCACAGTCATCACTATCATCCCGCACTTCTTTCTTGCCACTAAATGATCAAATTAACGTGCCTCTTTGGGTTCTGGTGTTAGCTACTCACCCATGTTTCTGTCATGTTCACATGACCTTATTGTGGGCACCAACAGCAGGGACTAAACTGGTCAGGAGGTCCAAAAGGTTAAGCTTCAGGACCATCTATACCTAAAGAACACCTTGGACAAACGCTGAGTACAAGCCAGGTATGCCCAGATTGGTACAAGTGTGGTGCATAACGCCCAGTTCATTGTTTCATCTCTTGCATTAAGAGGTCAAGTTATTAATTAATGATGATACTTCAATTCAGTGCATTAGTGAACGGGGGTTTATACCTATTCAATTTATGCAAATGCTAGTTTGGGTTGGGTTCAACTTCAATTGATCACTCAAGTAAGGTCAGTTTCTGAATTGTGTTACACTGTCAGATGGAAGCGTGCGCCTATTGGTGCACCAAGGCTTAGTACTTCTTTCTCTTACTCATGATTTCCTTGAGTTAGCTTAAATATGTTTGCACGAGACTGACTTTTCTCTTTGGTCAGCTTCCCTAATAAAACCCCTAGTCATTTTACAATTTTAATATGTTGACTTAAGTAAATCTGTGCGCAGACCTTTTCAAGGTCTCACAACAGTTAGCCAATTTATCTTTTTAAAATCCATTACAGCATCAGGTACACCGATGTGCCTACCCAGTTCCCTCCAAACCAGGTCACCAGTGCACTCTAGCCCTGTACAAAACTTGGTTATGAACTGCCCTTTGGGGCGCAGCAAAGTTTTGCTTATTGCTCTATATATTATTACTTATACTGTGCTTAACACCCTCTCCCTATGTCTTCTTAGCTCCAGCTCCCTCTTCTGGGCTATATAAATGCTAACTCTGAGGACGAGTTCCCTTGCTTTGGTCCAGTGCTTTGTGCACCGCCAAGCAGTGAACTGGAGAGTTATAGATACTCTCCTGATATTAGATGACCAACCACTTAACTTTACAGGCACAAATTTTTACTGTGTGGGACTTTCACGAAGTGCAAACAGTGTGCGCCAGCTGGTGGCCATGCCACAGTGGGGCTCACCACTGTTTTCGCGTTTTGATAAGGGTTGGAGCATTCCGGCATTATTCTCACTACCTCCAAATGGAAAGTACTCACCCTTCTTGCTCGTACCTGGTGGATATGGATTCTTCATGATCTGAGAGCCATGATTACCTAAATTTCCACTGAATTTAATAAAATTGACACCAACAAATCGTTTTTTCTTTGGCATCACGCTGGATGATGCAGGTGGGATCATTGATGAAGGGCCTGGTGGTGTTGGCCTTGGATAACGTCATACAACCTGTCACTAATATGGGTATAGGGTCGTTCATGGCCCAAAACGCGTTTTATAACGGCGTTTCCATATATACTACTGAGCCATGTCTCTTCCCATATGGCTCAGATATGGACCCCATTTCAGTGTTTCAGATCACTCCAGAGAACCCACGCTTGACCACAACCATGATCCGCGGAACCCAGGACGTGGAGAAGACTTTTAACTACAATATAAAAATGTTTAAAAGGTTGCTGAGGATATGTTGAGATATGTGGCCTCAGTAGTAAGTGTGGCCAAATATCCCTCTCCATTCTTTGATGCAGAAACGTACCCTGTGGGGATGCTAGACCCTTAAGAAGAGTTTGTTGGTGAAGTATTGGCGTTTTTTGCTATAAATAAAGGTCATTAGAGTTATCTTTTTATTGACTGCTACACTTTAAATTCCCTTTAGGGAAAATAAGCACAACTATTTTGGTGGATACTGGAGCCTCTGAGAATTTTTTTGACTTTAGACCTAACCGTTTACCTTGAGCTGATTTACTTGCCAGGTGGTATGGGGAGATTAGTGGCTTCTCATGCTATTCCCACGCTGAAAATTATGGGGCTAGTGGACTATTAAGTTGGCAAATATCAATCGTCTGACCAATTTCAAGCTATCAAAAACTATTGGATTCCATCATTTTGGGTGTAGAGTGGTGGCGAAAGTTTGACTTCAGAACCAACTTGAAAGAAAATACCCTATCCTCAACTTTTAAGAATGGTCACAAGTTGGTTGTTCCTTTGGCTGAAGCCAACTTTCAGAGCGATTTGCCCCACTGGCCCAATATTCACACTATTGGTCATGCCCCGTTTCTGAAGCCATCAGTGGAGGTTCCCCTACCTTCCTGTTTGAAGGGGTTGGAATCTTCGTTTCATGCGGCTTCAGCCAATTTACTACCAGATCATTTAGAGTTTGATTGCAAGTTCAAGCTCACAGTTGATTTGGTGCGTATATCTTCCCAAATTTATCCATTGACGGTACAGGAGGAAGCGGCCTTAGATGTTTGGGTTAAGGAGCAGTTAGCCAAAAGTGCTATTTTTTGGCAAACCTCCCATGTATGTTCTCCACTTCTCTTTGTGGAGAAGGCCGATGGTACCTTACGCCCATGCGTAGATTATGGGAAACTAAACAACATCACCGTACCAGACTTGCATCCCACCCCACTGGACTCCCAGATTGCAAGATATGTGGAGAGGACAAGAGTCTTCTCCAAGCTTATTGTCTAAACGTGTTCAATCAGATCCAGATCAAGAAGGGCAAGGAGTGGCTGACCACATTCTGCACCAAAAAAGTGATTTTTCAGTTTCAGATTATGCCCTTTGGACTTATAAACAGCCCCTGCTATCTTTCAACGCTTATTAATGCGGCTTTGGGGGACCTGCTAGGGGTATGTGCGGTAGCTTACATGGATGATATTTTGGTATATTCCCCTGACAATGATTCCCATGCTGTACACCTTCAGCAGGTGGCGGAGCGCTTGATAGCAGCTGACCTCACCTTAAAATAAAGTAAGTGCGACTTCTTTAAGTCATAGGTCACCTTTCTGGGCAACGTCGTGTTTGCCCAAGGGCACATGATAACTCCAGACAAGGAGAAGGCGATTTGTGCGTGGCCTATACCAACTTTGGTTAAGGAATTGATGAGCTTTTTTGGGGACGTTTACGTTCCTTAAGAAGTCTACACCAAACCTTTCTGGAGTTGCGGCGCCTTTGTATAAGGATATTGAGGCAAAAGTACTCTAGTGGTCCCCAATTTTTCAGGATGCTTTTCAAGCAGTAAAGTGTACTTTCTGTCCACGTCCGTTCTTTGCCATGTCAACCCCAACAATTAATTCATTGTTGCTTCAGTAGCCTCCAACTTCGCCATAGTAGCAGCCCTATCACAAGTAGGCAAAGATGGAATAGAGCATCCGGTGGGATATTTTTTAGGAAGATGTCTTTACTAGAGTTAAACTACTCTGTAATGATAAAGAGTTATTAGCAGTAGTTGAGGCGCTAACCTATTAGCGTCATCACTTACATGGTTTATCCCAACCCTTCCGCATATGAACAGATCACCGTGCCTTACTGTACTCTTGTGCACCTCATGTCTTAACCCCACGGCAAACCCGCTGGAATGAGACCCTTACTAATTTTCGTTTTCTTATGAGTTTACTAAGGGCAAGGAGAATGGTTTGGCGGATGATTTGAGCAGCAACCCTGCACTAACTCCCAATCCTAAGGAAGTTGAGGTGCATAATACCCATTTGATGATTCCACCGGGTAATATTGTGTCTCAACTTCCCTCTTTCTTGGCCAATGGGCCAGCGCTCGCTCCTCTTGAAAATGTGGAGGAATATGGTATGGTAAGAAAGGTAGTCTTTTCTCAGATTTTGTCAGCCAAATATACTATGGTCCTTGCCATAAGCGAATTGAATCAGGAGGACATCACCAGGGGCTATCACATGAAGGATGAGATGGTGTGGTTTCAGGGGCGCCTATGGGTTCCTGCTGGACCACTTCTCCTGGAAATCATCTAAGACCATCATGACGTAATCACCATTAGTCATCCTGGGAAGGCAAAGATTTTAGAGCTAATTCGCCGCACTTACAATTGGAAGGGGTTATCCGCACAGGTGGGCAGGTATTGTAAAGAGTTCCTAATCTGCAACCAAATGAGAATGAATTGCCAGCCTCTAACGGGGCTGTTGGTACCAGTTCAAAAGGCTGAAGGTCCTTGGACTTCTTTATCAGTTGTTTTATTGTGGAGTTGTCTATATCTGAGGGCTACGATGCTATAATGGTCGTGGTGGACTGTTTTACAAAGTTCACCCACTATATCCCTTGCATAACCATAGTTACCAAAACTGAGATGGCTAGGCTTTTTGTTACTCATGTGTTTGCTCTTCACGGGGTCCCTCAAGAAAAAATTAATGATTGGGGACCCTAGCTTACCTCTGTCTTTTGGGAAGAGTTGTGTAAGACTCTGCAAATCCGTCCCTACCGTTCAGCTGCCTATCACCCCCAATCAGATGGGCAGACTGAACGAGTGAACCAGTGCTAAAACAGTTTTTGCAGTGTTATACCGCCGCAGATTTCATACTGGGTTTCCCATCTCCTCATGGCCCAATTTAGTTATAACAACGCCCAACGTGCATCAATCAGTTGTTCCCCCTTCTTCGCCAATTATGGCTTCAGTCCCGCCTTCTTCATGGAGCCTATTTGTGGATTCAAGGTGGAAGCAGTTGTGAACTTAGTAAAATTGATCAAGAAAGTACACCATGGGGTGAGCACGAAATTAGATGCAGTCATGAAGTCTATTGCGATTCCAATATGACTGGACAATAAGCCCTAAGTTGATATGGCGAAATGAATGAATTCCGTTGGAATCAAACTGGTAATGGTAATCTAAACACTTCGAAATGAGGCGATATCAAATCATTGGGAAATTGGCTGAATAGGGAATAAAGCGATGTTGACATTTGACAAAAGGGTTTTGGATCGCCTCAAATCAAGGTGATAAATAATTAAAGAAAATATAAGTCAAAACCAATTAAAAGATGGTGACAAGAATAAATTAAGTGGAAGAGTCAGTACCAATGGAGGCCGCTGGGATATCAGTGAAATGAGGGGACTGGAGAGGTAGTCTTGAGTTAAGTGGAGAAAGAAAGAAAGAAAGAGAAAAGGAGCGGACGAAGGAAGGATCTGCTGAAGATATATTTTTAATAAAAGACGTGATTGGGGAATTGCTCCCATGCTTAATATAACTATTAAGTGGTTACAAGTATATCAAGGAACTGGCGATCACCATATTAACCATTCTAATTGTTCAATGGGGGAAACCCTGTGTAAAAAACCCTCTAGCGGGTACATAAAAAATTGCCAAGATTCAACAGTGGTGCTCACTACAGGGGGCCCATTGACCAATAACAAAATTACGGAAATTTAACCATAAGCTATGTCACATCCTGGTTGTTTCAAAATGAAATCTGCACGAAATGATGGCCCTGGGCCCTACAAGGAGTTGAGACTTGTGTTAGAACTGTGCTTGAAAAACAGGATGAGTTGCTTCAGAAGGTTTACAATGACAAGTTGCTGCCATTTGATTGAGAAGAAAATATTTATGGGTTCTTTCACCAATTTGAGTTTATGACTGAGGGAACTTCGGATCAACAAAGGGCAAAGTTGTTACTCTCCTCTTTGGATGTTGGAAGTGCTGATCAAGTCGTTTGTTACATCTCAGCTAGTTCCATTTCATACCATGAAGTTAAGGAGATGGTGCTGAGATTGTTTGGCGGAACTGCAAAAATTTCGCAGCGAAAAGCTGAGTTCTTGACCATTGAGTTTCAGTGAAATGAGACCCTCACCGCATTCGCTGACTGATTTACTATGGAAGCACATGTGCTGATTGGAGCAGGAATTCTATACAAAGTTGATGTGTGTTTAGCTATGGCCTCAGCGGTGAAGCCATACCCTGAGCTTTGTAAATGTTATAGCTCCGCTGTTAGAGCTGGACATACCTCTCCTTAAACTTGTTCAGTTTATACATCGATTATCTAAAAACTTATCCCCCCAATACCGAGCAGATCCGAGCTGTTGCAGTTGTTTACCCTAATCATGTGAGAAGAGATAATTGGGCAGAAAGAACCCCGTCAGGATACTCTTCTACGTCTAATGGGCGTTACTTGATTGCTGATTAACATTGAACCAGTTACCAATCTGGGCCTAACTACGCTGACAGGGGGCAGTTGTTATACTGTTGGGGGTCTGGTTACGACGATCCTTTTTAAAATCATTGGCCATTAGTACCAACTTATCCTAAACACGGCCGTAGGTATTACAGAGTAAGTTGTTTTAATTGTGGTTATAATGGACATATGGGACAATGGTGTCCCAACTGACGGATCCCTCCTTGCAACAAGAGCAGGGCTATCAGGGAAAAGCCTGAGCAGAGTATAGAAGGGACTCTCCTCTTCCGCTACCTCAAACTTACATGTCCCACCCGAGTCTACTGTGTTAAATATAGCTGAAGCTTCTCAGTATGATGATACATTCCTCTACCAACCGCCGGTTTGGAAAGTAAATGTGCTGACCCCAGCACACGTTGAAGAAATGGCGGACAAAAACTCTCTGGATCAACTGAAGTTTTATGCTTGTCGAATGTTTGACCAAAATCTGATATATCAGCCAGAACTGGTCGCAGATGCCCTGTCATTAAGGGGAATAGACGTCGCCCTCCCAGTGGACACTATTGTAATCAGATACCCTAAAATTGGTGCTGGTATTTTGAGTTTCCTGGAAAAACCTTAATCCTTAAGTGTACACAAGGTGAATAACTGGGATGCATCTTACTCCAAATGCACTTACTGTGACATTGTGGTGGCTAAAACTTGAGTACAGGCTATCATCAATACAGGTGAACCTGTTAACATCGTCTCTACTAAATTGGTGGCGAAGTTGTCCTTAAAACCCAACATAGACCACCAAGTGGTGTATGGGACCGCTGGAGCTGGAACCACCACTTCTGAGGGAGCATATAGCGCTCTTCCCTTGCTGTTCGGATCTATTGTTGTGGTTGCTCCAGCAGTGTTATTGCCAAACAGCAACTATGATTTATTGATCGAAACTTCATTTATGTGATACTATGGGGCTATAGTTGACATGATGGAAGAGACCCTAGCCATTGCGGGACAGCAAATCCCTATATTTTTCTCCTCTAATAGAGCGCCAAAGAGTTCAGGGCATATGGGACAGATGAATTTTTCCTACAGCAATGGGGTGATTCCAGTGCGCTATCATTAATTAAAAAAGAAAACGCGGGCCCTTCCTCATCAGATATACAAATACCAAGGGTTACCGCTTAGAGCAGCTGGAGCTATATCCATTCCCCCTGGACATCAAGTAGTAATTAACACTGAGTTAGAGGTGGAAGTGCCAGCGGGGCTCTATGGGGAAATCATTGGGCCTTATCGTCAATCACAGCTTGATCCCCATGTGGCTCCCGGCATCATACTAACAGGCCATGAGGAAATCAAAGTGTTGATAGCAAATCTTCAGAACAGTCTCATTTGATTCTACCGGCATCAGATTATAGCCTATTTACATATGAACTCAGTTGAAGAGATCAAACAAGTTCATGAGTTTGGTTCTCTGGATGAATTTGGTCTTCCCATTGAACCGCCTCTCAGCGCAATGGTGGTTGTACCACAGGAAAATTTATTGGGGTTATCAGAAGATCATAAGGATTGGGATGAAGCGCTATTTCAAAAGTATAAAGATATCTTTGCGGTCGATGATCATGATCTGGGGTGCGCTTGGGGGGTTGTTCATCGACTTGATACTGGGGACCATCCCATATCAGGTCTTTACTAATCCGTCAATCACGGTCAGCTGAAGAAGTTGTCACTGAGGAAATTGAAAAGCTTTTAGATCATGGAATGCTTGAACCGTCTAAGAGCCCATGGGCTTCACCTGTCCTAATTGTAAAAAAGAAGGATGGCACTAACTGTGTAGCAATTGGCTATCAGAAGCTCAATAGCACCACCAAAAAAGATTCATACCCTCTGCCATGGTTTGATGATGTACTATATGAGCTAGGTGAAGCTCGCTACTTCTCAGTGATGGATTTGATATCCAGTTTATTGGCAAATTGAGTTTCCCAGGGAGGAGCAAGAAAAATTCGCGGTAATCACCTTGAAAGGGCTTTCTAACCAACATGCAATGCCGCAGGGACTATGTAACGCCCCAGTTATGTTTCAACGAGCAATGGATACTATACTGAGCGATCCTAAGCTGTCGTGCATTCTTGTGTATCTCAATGATAATAACATCTTTCTCTCGCATGTTTACTGACCATCTCACTCACTTGGAAGAGGTATTTCGCCAACTGGCTGTGGCCAACATCAAAATCAAGCCTCGAAAATACCATTTACTCAAGGATCAGCTTGAGTATATTGGGTTTGTGGTGGATGCGACTGGGCTAAGACCTCAACCAGCTAAGGTAGAAGCCATCCAGAGGATGACTAAGCCTGCTAATCAGTGGGACATTCAGGTGTTTCTGGGAATGGTGGGTTACTACTGCCGATTCATACCCAATTTCAGTTGCATTGGAGGTCCGTTGTTTGAGTTAATGAAGAAAGATGCAATGTTCAAATGGACGGAGCAACATCAATTCACCTTCAATACACTTTGAACGGCGTTAGTCAGTGCGCCGGTGTTGCGCTATCCTAATTTGATAAGGAATTTATATTGCAAACAGATGCGTCCCTTACTGCTGTTGGGGCAGTCCTGTCTTTGAAGGATGATAATGGAGAAGAGCACCCTGTGGCGTACTGTAGCTGCAGCCTGAAATGCCATGAACAAAATTACACTATAACTGAGTGGGAATGCTTAGCGGTGATCTAAGCATATAAACAGTTTTGAGTCTACTTGCATGGAGTAAAGTTTAAAGTCATGACAGATCATGCATTTTTGCATTGGTTGCAGAATTTAAAGGAGCCTGAAGGGCGGCTAGCACGATGGGCTTTTAAACTGCAGGCTTATGACTTTATTATTTTACATCGACTGGGAGCCAAACACTAAAGCGCTGATTGTTTATCAAGATAACTGATGATTATAGTTACAGCGGATATAAGTGATATAGTGTTTGAAAAAATGCTCAGCGGAAAATACAAAGATTAACCTCCTCAAGTAAACATAATACTAGATGAACTCAGGATCAATACATTTTTAAGAAATGGGGAATTGTATAAGCGTATAGGGGAAGTTACCATGAATGTACCAAGGCCTTCTAACCGCTCAAATATTATTATGAGTGCACATCGAGCAGTTGGTCATGACGGAGTCCAGAAAACTCTTGAATTGTTAAGTCTGAGGTATTATTGGGAAAGCATGCAATATGACGTGCTTGAGACCCTGTTTTGCTGCCACCAGTGCTAGGTGGAGAAGCCGTTCCACCAGAAGACTTCATACCAGTTGGTAAAGCCTCACTTTTCTTGGCACACCATCTCTATTGATGTTGTGGGCCCACTGCCAACTGGATCAAATCGGTCTAAGTATATCCTGGTGGCAATTGACCACTTGACGAGGTGGGTGGAGGCGCAAGCCATCCAGGATCTGGGGGCAGTTACTGTGGCTAAGTTTGTAATGGAATGTATCATACAGCGTCATGACTGCCCACAGTTTATCCTTACTGACAATGGAACCAACTTCACCTCCCACATTATACCCAAGCTCAACGAATTAATGGCCATTTGCGGGGTCCTAACAACCCCGTATCACCCTGAGTCTAATGGAATGGTTGAGCGAGTTAATGGGACTCTGTGAATATACTCTGGAAACTGGTTATGGATAAACCCTCCAATTGGAGTATCCTTCTTTATACCGCGGTATTCGCCTACAATATTATATACCATTTGGCCACAGGAAAAAGCCCCTTTCAATTACTTTATGGGCGGCATCCTGCTCTGCCTGCACTGCTATATGCCTGTATTAAGGACACCGGTGGAGTGGATCTGTAGCAATATTTAACCACCCTTACAAAAACGCTTATTAAGTTACAAACTGAAGCGTACTCATTCAGCATTGCCAAGAAAATAAAACCCAGGCTACAGACCTAGTATGGCTGAGTAGCCTAATGCAGCTCAAAGATGGGGATATGGTGTTATTCCACGATCAGTATGGGTTTGACAGGAAGCACAAACTTGCCAGTATATGGATTGGTACATTTGAAGTCAGAGAAGACTGGAGTTGATGCGTACACTATCAAGGATCCTACAAGTGGTCAGATCATTAGCTGAGTACACATGAAGTTCCTCCAACCTTATAAGCAATAGGAGCCTCATCATCCAGTCAAGGAGGAGGTAATGTTGCGATTCCAATATAACTGGATGATAAGCCCTAAGTAGATATGGCAAAATGAATGGAATCTGTTGGAATCAAACTGTTAATGGTAATCTAAGCGCTTTGAAATGAGGCAATATTGGGATTGTTGGGAAATTGGTCGAATAGGGCAATAAGGTGATGTTGACATTCAACAAAAGGGTTTTGGATCACCTCGAATCAAGGCAATAAATAATTAAAAAATAATAAGTCAAAACCAATGAAAAGATGGTGACATGAATAAACTAAGTGGAAGAGTCGGTACTGACAGAGGCTGCTGGGATATCAGTGAAACGAGGGGACTGAAGAAGTAGTCTTGAGTTAAGTGAATAAAGAAAGAAATAGAAAGGAGCAGATGAAGGAAGGATCTACTAAAGATATATTTTTAATAAAAGACGTGATTGTGGAATTGCTCCCATGTTTAATATAACTATTAAGTGGTTACAAGTGTATCAAGGAACTGGCGATCATCATATTGACCGTTCTAATCGTTCAATGGGGGAAACCCTGTGTAAAAAATCCTTTAGTGGGTACATACAGAATCGCCAAGATTCAACTAAGGCTTACAAGGAAAACGCTGATGGTAAGAGATGAGTTGGACCAACGTACAAGGAAGGAGATCTCGTGTTGCTGGATGCTTCAAAAATCCCAATCAAGCAACCATTTAAAACTAGGACCTAAGAGGATTGGTCCATAATGTGTCATCAGAAAGATGGGCCACGCCTCATACCATTTGGACTCCCCCCTTATTTTGAATCTTTTCAGTATTCCATGAAAGCAAGCTCACGTTGTTTGAGGGTCCCCCACCAGAAAATACCGAGGCTTATCTCATGGATGGGGTTCTGGAGTGGAAAGTATAGTAGATGGTAGCCTCTTGCAAGGTAATAAAAAGACTCAAGCATCTTGTATCCAGGAAGGGATTTGATAATGTGGAGAACAGTTGGGTTAGAGTGCGTGATTTCGCCCATGCCCAAGACCTAATTGTAGCCTTTCACATGTGTTTACCTGAGACTGCAGGATCAAAGTCCAAGAAAGCCGTTGCCACCATGAAGTTGGCCCCTGCCCACAAAAACTTTTTCTTGGCGAATGCTTCTGGAAGGAGGTGGAACCTAAAAAGGAGGAGAGGGTAATGTCATATTCGCATGACCTTATTGTGTGCACCAACAGAAGGGACAAGGCTGGGTGGAGGAGGTCCATAAGGTTAAGTTTCAGGACCATCTATACCTAAAGAACACCTTGGACAAACGCTGAGTACAAGCCAGGTATGCCCAGATTGGTACAAGTTGGTGCATAACGCCCAGTTCATTGTTTCATCTCTTGCATTAAAAGGTCAAGTTATTAATTAATGATGATAGTTCAATTCAGTGCATTAGTAAACGGGGGTTTATACCTATTCAATTTATGCAATTGCTAGTTTGGGTTGGGTTCAACTTCAATTGATCACTCAAGTAAGGTCAGTTATAAATTATGTTACCCTGTCAGATGGAAGTGTGCGCCTATTGGTGCACCAAGGCTTAGTACCACTTTCTCTGATTCATAATTTCCCTGAGTTAGCTTAAATATGTTTGCATGAGACTGACTTTTCTCTTTGGTCAGCTTCCCTAATAAAACCTCTAGTCATTTTACAATTTTAATAGGTTGACTTAAGTAAATCTGTGCGCAGACCTTTTCAAGGTCTCACAACATGTTAGCCAATTTATCTTTTTAAAATCCATTACAGCATCAGGTACACCGATGTGCCTATCCAGTTCCCTCCAAACCAGGTCACCTGTGCACTCTAGCCCTGTACAAAACTTGGTTATGAACTACCCTTTAGGGCACAACAAAGATTTGCTTATTGCTCTATATATTATTACTTATACTGTGCTTAACACCCTCTCCCTATGTCTTCTTAGCTCCAGCTCCTTCTGCTGGACTATCTTTATGTTAACCATGAAGAGTTCCCTTGCTTTGGTATAGTGCTTTGTGCACTGCCACGCAGGGAAATGGAGAATTATAGATACTTTTCTGACAGTTTCCATAGTCTTTCCTCAGTTGCGCCACGCAGAGGCCCCAGCTTATCCTAACTAGCTCACCTCATCTTATTCTTCTGTTTTACTTTCTACTTCAATCTTCTCAATTGCTACTTCTATATCTTTGATCCTACATTTTGGCACTGATGTGACTCAAGTGGAAATATTGGTTCACAATTTAAAGAGTTTTAGCAATTATTGATATGAGATCACCTATCAACGTGATTTTATCCCAGCTCATTAAAAAATCGTGCCAGATTTAAAATTACATCAACTTTATGACACTGCTGGGCCTTCCTATACTAAATTTATCAGTGCTTATTCCTCTCATTTCTCTAAAATTTATAAAATTGTTATTTCAGCCTTATCAGTTGTGTTAGATAATAATTGTTATGATCTATTAGTGAGAACCCAATTTTAATCGAATTTGATGCTTTCAATAGTGATAAGAACAATAATCTTTCTTTAATGGGTATCAAGTCCCTCATTTTTAAAAAGTGTCTTAAACAAGTAGGGTAATTTAAATTTGAGTTTGTTTATTTGAATAATCTAAGTCTGTTTTTCATCCCAAATACCAAATGCTGGGATTAAAACCATTCTTCTTCTCATTAAGTTTGTGCTTCAGAGGGAATGAATTTAAATTTGACCAACTCGGTCATCATTCCTCCTAAAGCTCAAGTTATTATTGATATCAGAGAACAAGTATTTGTACCAGCAGATCATATATTAGAACCTCTAATTAGGATAAACCTTCCTCATTTAAAGAGGCTTCAACTTGCCCTGGGATCATTGATCCTGCATACAATGGAACTATCCTAGCTCTACTAGCTAATCTTACCTCATGACCTATTCAATTAAATAAAAATATTCCTAATGCTAATGTGCGGCCTACTACTATAAACTATTTATTTTATGTTATAGGATGGCGGGAGTTGCATTACTTTGGGATGGATAAACCACCTACTATTTCTAGGGTTGAGGTGGAATATGGAGACTCAATTCTTTTGAACAATAACTAGAAGCTGAGGTTCTTATTGAAGAGTACGTGGATATATTTGTAAATGGTTCTGGAGATTTTAGATTAATGTAAAATCTACAACAAAAAGTAAAAACTTGTGATACACCTCCTATTTGAGCCCGATCTTACCAGAAATCTTAGATTAAGGTGTCTCATGTAGTCATTGGATTAAAGAATTTCTAGAAGCTGGGTTAATAAATCCTTCACAGAGCCCATGGTCTTCCCCTTTACTTCTGAATCATAAAAAAGATGGGGGTCATAGGGCGGTTATGGTTTATTACATTAAAATGATATTATTCAAATTAAATCATATCCATTACCTCATATTGATGATTTTATGAGATTGTTATCTGGGCCATAGTTATTTTCAGCCAATGACCTGGCTAGTGGTTACTGGAAAATTGAACTTGCATTAGAAACTCATCAAAAAGTGTGCTTTATTTTCTAGCAAAGGTTTATTCAGGCCTACTTGTATGCCGCAGGGGCTTTGTAACGCCCCTTCTACCTTGTAAAGGGCTATGAATGGGTTATTTGGCAATTTAAAGCTTTATTATGTCCTTGTTAATTTAGATGATGTCACCGTATTTTTAACACTTTTAATGAACACTTAGATAATTTGAAGGAAGTATTTAGTTAAATCTGTCATGCTTCTCATAAGCTTTAGCCATCTAAATGCACTTTTTTAAAATAAGAGATGTGATTTTTAAGCCATAATGGTAACTGATAAGGAATTTTTATATTTATCAAAAAATCAAGTTATTAAGGACATACCCATTCCTTAGAATTTACGTGAAATTCTAGTATTTTTAGGTATGGATGGTTAAAAAACAACAATTCACACCCCATTTTGCTGATATTGCAGAATCTTTGGTATATACATACACAAGGAAGTCCCTTTCTCCTTGAAAGAGTCACAACAGCAATCATTTGATCTTTTACGCCAATCTTTAATTATGGTCCAGTTTTATCTCATCCTGATTTTACCAAACCTTTTCTTTATAACAAAGACGCCATTGATGTGGCTGTTGGGACCATCCTGGATCAGCATGACTCTAACTTATTAGATCACCCTATTTTATATTATAACAAAACTCTCTCAAAAGAGGAATGCAATTACACCGTTACCAAAAGGGATGTCTCGCATTGCTATCAGAATAAAGCATTTTTGTCATTATCTTTAAGGTAACAACTTACACTTATTGATGATCATGCATCCTTAATAACAAATGAAATATCAAGAAGGAAGTTTAACTAGGAGGGCTCTAAAGCTTCAGAACTATGATTATTAAAGTAGACACTGCGCTGGAGCTATTTAACAAAATGCTGATGAACTTTATCGGTTGCCATACTCCCTAATTTAATTCTTGAGGGGATTAATTTTTGACCTAATTGGTGGGATGAACTTTGGGGTCATGAATCTAAGAATATTATTATCGAATTATAAGCATCAACTGTAGATATCTTAAATAACAAAGGTCTACTCTATAAAATTTTGAGAGAATGGCTGCCTTTCATTTGACCATCTTCTAGGACAAATACTAGTATGGAAGCTCATCAAATTCAATGGTCATAGGGTTATAATAAGAAAGTGAGATGGTTAAAAGATCGCTTCTTTTTAAGAATATTATTGAGATGTGCATGATATGTTCAGAACCTGTTTCAATTGTCAAAAACAACTTGGTGGGAATTCAATATATAAGCATTAAATTATATGCCCTTCAGAATCCTTTTTTTACTGAGTATTGATGTTGTAGGTCCACTTCCTACTGCAATGTAAGACCATCGTTATATTATTCTTGCTATTAATCAATTTATTAAGTGTATTGAAGCAATTTCAGCTTCACCTTTTATGGCCAAATCCAATGCTTTCTTCCTTTTTAAACAAGTTTTGACCTGACATGGCAGACTAAAAGTTCTATTATCTGATAATGGAACCAAATGTTTCCAAAGTAGTAACTAAATCACTAAATCTATGGCCACTTACTCATCATTTACTGCTCCATATCACCCTTCCAAAGACAGTGCAGTTGAATGAGCAAATGATACTCATTCAGGCATATTTAGAAAATTGGCCTCAGCTGATCCTAGCTGATAAAATATATATTTACCCAGTGTGATGTTAGCCTATCAAGTTAGTCATTTTTTCATTATTGGTATGTCTCCTTTTAAGGCTCTTTATGGTTAAGGGCCTACTTTACCCTCAAGAGTACAACCTATTATTGATAATGAGACTCCTCAAACTAATAAAATTTCTACTAGTAATAGTTGATGAGGTTATATGGTTACAAACCCTTGCTTTGCACTCTCTTTATAATTTTAACTTAAAAGAATGGACGCAAACTAAGTCTAACCGACCTATTCTACCTGAATAAAAAGTAGTGGATCTTGTATTATTTTAACATCATAGACCTAACGGAAGAGTTCATAAGCTTGATTCCTTATGTTTTGGACCACATTTTACATTTATGGTCATAGGATTGAATATTCCATTATAGCCATTGATACTGACTCTGTTATTATCCAAGTCCATCTCCAGTACCTTTGAAATATGTGCCCTTAGGCAAGAACTTGAAGCAGCATTGTCAGGAAATCTCTTGATATGTCTGAATGATGTGAAATTAAGAATTACTACCTTTTAGATGGGTGTTGAAGATCATTCTCCTCAAAAGTTGTTCCCATCTGAAAGTTTTTTATTATAACTAATCAACAATTTAAATCTAAGATTTCTCAACCTTATCAGTCTTCAGTTATGAAGAAACTTCCTTTGAGGCATGTTAATCGAATCTACACCTCATTAAATTCTTTGCCTATATGTATCTCTAATTTTTCATAATATATAAGATAAACGTTTTTAGAAAACCTCTTATTGCAACTTGCTTCTATTTTGGCTTGTGTAGCTAAAAATTATTCAATTTTTGAAGATAAAACTTGCTTTCAAATTTTCTAGTACCAAAAAACAATTAAGGTCATAGCCTTCAAAACACCTGTTTAGTTAAATTTTGATATTCAATACTTGGGGTTTCCCATTTGGTTATAATATACTCCAAATTCCCAGTTATCCCTTTAATGTTTATATTAATATGCATCACGCTATTAGACATTTTTCATATAAAGTCTAAAATCATTATGATATATAATATGCTAATCACCAGATGATGTTTGTAAAAATGCCTGATTTACAAGAAAACATTTTAAATAATGAATCAATTATAAATCGCCCACTGACTTTTATATCAACTGAGATTATTCTACAATGTGGATATTGTCCTTATCATATGACTTGATTGAACTATCCTTTTAACTATAATAGGGAGTTTTATATTAATTTAATACAGATCAGCATTTTTTAAATTTAATCTTCTCTCCTGATTATTCTAATGTACTATAAATATTACTATCACATTGAAAAAATATCACTGTTTTTTAATTTAATTGTTCTCAGTAAAGTATCTAGCTTTAACATATTCACTTCTTTTTTAGCACTAGTAGAGCCCAACCCAAGGAGGGGGGACGTCCATGCATACTTTTTTTCAATGTTGGAAACTTAGGGATTACCATAATAATATAAAAATTACTGACGTGGTGCTTTGACGTTGAGCAAAGCATCCATATTAGAAGAGGAAGAGGGGTCAGGGGTTTTATGTCCTCTTCAAGTTTCTTTAAGTATAGGGCTAATGCAGACAAAGTGGGGTTAGGGCACCAGCGGTATGGGGTAGAAGGAGATAGAGGTGAGGATTATCCTCATTTGTGAGGTCTGCAGTATACATTGCTTCATGGTATTGAGCAAGCTGATGCTCAGCAAAAGTGATGAGCTCAGGCACACAAGTTAAAAACTTGATGTGCTGACGAGTTAGAGGGTAGTTGGAATCAAAAAGTAAAGCTCTCGCCTCATTGACACATGCATGGCTTGTGGCAAATGTGTAATTTTCAATATAATGTTACCAATCAGGAAAATCATGGTGTAATTAGTGAAAGGAATAGCAAAAAAGTGAATCCATTTCTGCATGGAGGTTTTGGCGTAATAGGGAGATAGTGGGGCAGATTCTTCTTTGACAGTCTTTATATGTGTTTTTATATACTGGACAGCCATTTCAAGGACGGAAAAGTTATGGCGGATCAAATTGGGGGGATATGTAAAATTTGGGCTAGTTGAAGTCAGGTAGCAGGACTAAGAGGTTTTACACTACTTATCCTTTTATTTTAAGGCCAGGAGACCCAAAGTTCCTGGATGCTGGAATATAATTTTTTCTTTCCTTGGATGGAAAGTCTTCACTCAGGATAAAGTTCCTTGAGTGGTATATCCTTACTATACTTTTATACCTAAATAATTTGAGATAGGCCAAATAAATTAAATGGCAAAAAGAGAAGAAAGTTTTTGCTTAGAAACAATGTTATATGGGAGATCAGAAAAGTTTTTTCTCAGTCAATCTCCATGGTATAAAACTCTCTTTCCCCTCAGTGTAACTTTCTGAGCAAATCTTATAAGAAAAAAGAAGCAAATTTTGATCACCAGCCGTAGTTTTGCTTCTACGTCCTTGGATTCCCTGTCAGCTATTCCAGTGTGGGACAGCGGCAAAACTCCCCTGGCCATTTTCCATCCAGTGGGAAAATGTGCTCAGACTGGCTCGCCCAGTCATACCAAACCCTTGGGACAATTTGTTCCTCCCAAGGATCTTGACACCCACGTCACTTGTACCCAAGCGGTGCCTCATTGCCCCTAGTGCTCCCCCGGAGCAACATTTGTTTTGGCCTTAGGGTCAATCATGGGAAACTTTTCCCTTACCACGACCAAGCCATTATCAAAATGGCTCAGGCGGTGATGACTCCTTCCAGTTTTAATGATTTCCACCCCTATAAGGGGTATTTCAACCTCAGCTTCACCTTTAAAGCTGACGCTGCCACTGTGGCAACTGTGCCCCTGGTTTTCCAGGGTTTTCCTCTCCCCACAATTCAGACCTAGCTCCCAGCGGATACCACTTTGGTGGTTCAGTTCACTGATTTTCCCACCCACCTCCCCCCTGCGGTGCTCCACCAGGAACTGATGGATGGGTTGGCAGCCTATGGCTCCAACCCCATCTTACAATTTGTGGTCCCAAATGGGGCCACATGCCTCGCTGGGCCTCAGGCATATGCCACAATCAGCCCTGAATTTAGCAAAATTGCCTTGTTGATTCTCTCTTGCGCCGTCATTACTTCTGCCCCTGATCATCCATTCTGGGCCCACATCAAGGGCGGGCGGATGATCTGTCTATCCTGTATTGTGTTGGACCACTCTAAATGTAAGTGCCCTTCCCTAGCTCCTTCAGACAACTCTTATTTTTTGTCCACTGGCTTCCAATCTGCTGCCCACCCTACACCAGTTTTGGTATGGAATACGATCTTACCTTCCCTTCCCCCAAAGCCTGTTGCTGAAGCTGCGCCCACAGCCACCAATCAGCCCTCTCCTCGCCCTCGTGCCACAAATGCTCCCTCCAATAAAGCACCGGATTGGACCCAGTTTGCTCCCATGCATCCTCCAATGAACTAACCAAACCTCAGGCATATACCGATTCCCCAAACTCAATTTAACCAAAACCCTTGGGATTTAGTGGCTGAAATTGATGAGTCCAGGAATATTTTTGAAGACCGCACTATCCAACTTGAGCGGTTTGTGTATGCTGACCACAATGCTAAGCTACCCCCTTGTTTATATGCCACCCATCAAAATGCTGAAACGTTCCGTGGCTACCACCAGCTGGCTGTTAAAGAAATGGCTAAGCCAGATTGTCATCCTCTCCATAAAGCTGTCACAAAATCAGTGGCAACGTTTTCAGGAGGAATCCCTCCTCCCATTATCCCCTCCACCGCCAATAAGCTCCAAAAGAATATGTTGATCAAATCTCACAAAGCCACCAATAACGCCATCCAGCACGTTGCAGTGGTAGCGCAGAATCTCAAAGCCAAGGTTACCCGCACTAATATTGCCACATTTGTAAAGCTCCCCGATGCACACATGAAAGCTGAAACAGCTTTGATCAATTACATTATCTCTTATAGTCAACCGCTGTCTTCCTGCCACCCCAATCATTAGAAATTTCTCTCCGCATCATGCTGATGCCCTGACGCTCCTACTCTCCACTGTAGCCTGTGCCCTGCTTTGGGTTGTAGACAATGCCGAGAATGAGCCCCATGATCCCCCCTCCCCTTCCGCCATGATGGAATAAGTGGTTCCCGCTGTCCTACCTGGTTGGTTGTGATCACATTTTGTGTATCATCTGCTCATTTTAGGAGGTTTGTCCATTTTGTTCAGTGATAATATTTGTTTGCTCTTTGAGTTTTGGTAATGTCAGTCTTCTGGTCAGCTTACCTTGGTTAAATAAGATAAAATTCTCATGGTTCAGTCTAAGATCTATTCTCCTTATTAGCTGAAGATTATATGGCATGCTGGTTACATAGGTCAAACATGATTTGATCACCACATAGATCAGGTTTGAACTCCAATAAGAGAAGGTTTTGGGCAAGTGATATTTGATTGGTCAGTCAGAGTTGATCTCCAATATCAAGAGGGCGTGAAATTGGCCGGGGATTTTCCTCAATATTGCAAGGGTTTGCATCTTTTCAGAGATCATCCCTGATAGTAGTTTCATCCATTTCATTGGATTGGATTTGATCCCCTCCATCTGACACACAAAAATTCCCTGATTAAGGTAAAAATCCTGACAACGTCCCCCTCTAGATCTTGGCACAGGGGTGAAAACATTTGGAGAAATTGACTATGCACACAGCTTACTACAGTACCCTGAATGACATCCAAAATTGAGTGCTTGTTGCCCCGCTTATAAATGACTTTGTAGGGCTCCAAACTTAGTGCCCAATTTGATATTGTGACCTCACAGCTGATGGTGGTAAAAAAGGACTAGGTCACCCAGTTAGAAGGTGTGCATAGGTTCATGTTTGTCATTAAACCGTTTTGTTTCTCTATTAATGGTAACAGATAAATTATTGGAAAGCCAGAGCCTGAAGTCAGACAATTTCATTGGCAATACTTCGCATAGTGACTTCAGGGGCTTTGGAGGCTTGGTCAAGCATAGCCTGCAATTTAAAAGTCAGCTGGGAATTTCTTCCATACAATGCACTGAAGGGCGACATCTTATGTATCTGATGATAGCTTATTCTATAGGCCAGAATTGCACTAGGCAAATATTTGGGCCAATGAAGGGGGTCAGTCATAGACATTTTCTAAATGTTTGCAGTTAGAGTACCATTCGCCCGCTCTACCATTCCATTGTTTGCAGGATGGTAGGGAGTGAAAATACCTGATTGGATCCCATCATTTCGGCTAAACCTTTTACCAGCGATGATTGGAAGTTTTATACCGTTATTGGAGAGAATTATGTTAAGGCACCCATGCTGGGTGATAATCCAATTATATAAAAATATGGCAATAGCTTTTGACAAAGCAGAGGGTAGTGATAAAGCTTAGATCCACTTGGTTAAACAATCCACTGCTAGGAGGAGGAGCTTATGCAATCAGAGACTCAAGGGAGAGGTCCCACAACATTAATGCCAATGGTGTGGAATGGCTCACAGTGTGGAACCACTGGATGTTAGAATTGGGGATAGGTCCAGCTTGGCTTTTACATACCAGGCTTTACTTTAATACATCCTGGATTATGACAAGCGTTACTTCCCAGAAACATTGGGTTTTAAGCCATTGGTTAGTTTTCCAAATACCTCATGTTTGAATTACTGAAGTCCCTCTAATATGACGTTAATTTAAGCTGAAGATTGTACATAGGGCACCCACTTTTTAGATACAAGTTTACACAATTGGCAGTTTTTGACTTAGAGAATTGTCATTTTTTCGCTAATTCCTTTTGAAGGGTTTGAGATTCATCCTTCCATAAATGTGGTTGCGTTATGAGATCATAGAGTCAATCCTCTTCAGGGTCCGTTAAAGTTAATATATGAAACCAAGATAGGCAATCCACATTTTGGTGTATAGGCCCTGGTCCGTAAATAATAAAAAGTTGTAGTTTTGAAGTTTTAACGCACATTGGGTTAATCTCCCGTTGGGGTCCTTCATTTACTGAAGCCATCATAAGGAAGAATGATTGGTAATGATGGGGAAGTTCTTCCCATATAAATAGGGTCAGAAATTCTTAATAACCAGTAGGATCGCCAAGCCTTTGCATTCTGTAACGCTATAATTGCTTTCAGCTTTAGATAAGGTCTTGCTATAGTACTTGATGGGATTTTTCACTAAGCTTTCCTCATGTTGAGATAGTATAGCACAAATGGAGATATTGCTAGCATCAGTAAAGAGGAGAAAGAGTTTGTCAAAATTTGGGTGAATAAGTTCTGGAAAATGGGAGATAGAGACGCGTAACAGACCAAAAGCCCGTTATTGCTCTTCTTTTCATTGAAAGTGTATCCCTTTCTTCAGTAGATATACCAGAGGCTCGGAGGTGTGTGCAAAGTGAGGGATAAATTGGAATAATATCCCTCATCCCTCAAAAAAATCTGTACATCTTGTAGGGATTTAGGCGAGGACATCTTATAAATGGCCATAACCTTATCATCCATTGGGGATATTCTGGCTTTACCTAATTATGGCCCAAAAACCATTTTACTCTGAAAGAAGGAGTATTTTAACAGCTTTAGTTTTAACGATGCTTGCCATAGACTGCTGGAAAACTTGCCAGAGATGATCTATGTGACCAGTAAAGATTCTCAAAAATGGTAAAATTGTCAAGATAAACTAGCGCACAGGAACGTTTCAAATCACCTAAAAGTTCATCCATAGCGCGTTGGAAGGTAGCAAGGGAGTTACATAACTCCTGCAACATTTGAGTGGGCTCATTTAGTCCTTCACTTGAGATGAGGGCACATTTATTATGATCCTCTGGTGAAAAATTGATTTTTAAGTACCCTCTGGCAAGATCCATAACCAAAAAATAGTGGGAACCCAACATCAAGCGTAATGAATCATCTATATGTGGCAGTGGATAGCTATCTTTTTAAGTGATATAATTGAGGCGGCGATAATCCATTACAACACGGTGGCCACCATCCTTCTTCCAAATTAATAAAGAGTAGGGAAGCGCAAGGGCTTTTAAAAGGCACAAGTAACCTGGTTTCCAACAGTTGCTGTAACTCTAGGGCCACTTGAGCTTCCTCAACTTTAGATTTCCTAAATGGTCGATATTTGAATGGAGATTGAGCCTCATCATAATTTGGTAAATTACCCCAGATATCTTCCCATAGTCACTTGATTAAGAAAAATATATTGCCATACTCCTCAAGGAGGTCTTTGACGTTCTAGTGTTCATTAGGGGTGATATTGTCTCCAATTCTACTTTTGACAAAAGCTATTGTGGGTAGGGGATCAAACCCAAAAACTTGTAAAGAGCCAAAACAACTCACATCGGCGATATTTTCAATGGGACATAATTTTATGTAAGCAATAAAGGCATATTGAGGGACTTGAAGGGTCTGTTTCATTAGAATCCCTAATAAAGATAGAGATAGATTTCCCGAAGACAGGATCCAAAATGCCTGGTCAGGTCAACGCTTTTTGATTGAAGGAATTGAGTGTACACTTAGCTCCAAAACTTGATTAGGATGGGTGAAAATCTTGATCCTCGTATCCACATTAGCTTGTGAGCCAGAGGGTATTGTAATAGGAAGTGGGGCATACAGAGGTATCCTATCTTTGGCGTTCACAGCCTTAGGGGGTAACTTAGTTTTTTCCTCCTAAGACTTGATATCAAACTCTACAGATGGATGATGGATATTTGAGGAGACAGGTTTTTTTCAGGTCTCCTGTACACTTGACTGGGAGTTAAAATATTTATGGGATCTGATACCCTAATAGTGAAAGTTACTTTTCTTTATGGTTGATGATGTAGTTAACTTCCGCATCAATTGGACTCCAATAAGCAACTTGTAATTATTGTTTTCTAACGCAATAGCAGGTTTAGTAATTAGAATCTTTCCAAATTATAGAGGTAAGTCAGAATACCCTCCAATTGCCTTAGTTGTCTGATTACTGGATGTGCCATATTCAGCTTTCTGAATCAAGTCTGGAGCCATTTTTATTTTCTGGATAAGTTGGGAGGATATAAAGTTAACCAATGAGCCAGTATTAATTATCATCAAGACTTTAACCTTATGAACAAATACCTCTACTTGAACCACCAAAGAGCCAAACTGAGGATTAATGGCTGTTGGTTTTCAACCTGCTACCAATCAATCTAATTCAAATTTCACTACTTCTGATACTTCTCTGAATTTTCCTCTAATGGAGCCTTTTTTTTCCGCCCCCTAATCAATTTGTTAGAAGGAAGCCTGTCGTCAACTTCACACCTGATCAACATCAGGATGCCAAAGATCTTGCCAGTGGAGGACGTTACTATCCTGAAAAGGGTTAGGAGAAAAACCTCGCCTATAAATATCCGCGCCTTTTCTTAAATTAAGTTACACTTTTTATCCCAATTTGTTTTAGTTTTATTTATTTCTAGAGCCTCTGTACAGCAAGCTCCTCTCCGGCTGTCAACTTCCCCAGTTTAATACAATAGGTCCCTCATCACCTATTCCCAAGCTTATATTAAGTTACCAGCTCCTACAATTAGGATTTCCAGCTCTCCCCGCCATCTGCTCACTGCGGGACCTTTTAACCCATCTATTTTGGTAAGTTTTGGAGGAACTATTGCCCTCAGCTACCCAGTCCAAAAAAATAATTGGTGCTCCCTGCCAGGTACTCTCCCAAGCTACCTGGTGAATAAATATATTCACAATGGATGATTCTCGCCAAGACTCTACTTGGCCCCTTACCAAAATATCCAGCATCATCCAATGGGTAACCTCCAATGGAAATTGTGACCCTGAGAACTATGAACCC